>MU762058.1:120788-194667 GCA_026770625.1 Nicotiana glauca | reverse complement strand
TTTTTATCAAAACCAAACCAAACCAATTATATCGGTTTGGATTGGTTCGGTTTTGTCGGATTTTTCGGGTTTTCGGGTTTTTTTGTTACATGAATATTATTTCAATCATACGTTATTAAAATTATAGATAAAGCTTTGATAAGTGAATATATGTTTAGTAAATATGGAAAAAATTAACAAACATATGATCTATTAAAATATTCTAATGGGAGAAATTTTTTAGTAACACATGATAGTTATTTTCTTAGTCGTCTAACAATAATTTTTCGTTAATTTACACTTTCAAGGTTAATACATGAGAGGATCCCAAATATTTCTACATTTTCTAAAGAAAAATCAATACAAAGTCTTAAAAATATAAATAAAATTTATATATTTATATGTCGGTTTGGTTCGAGTTTTTTTACTCAATACCAAACTAAGTCAAACCAAACCTAATCGGATTTTTTAATCGGTTTGGTTTGGTTTTTCGGTTTGGTGCGATTTTCCGGTTCGATTTGAACACCCTAGCTCTAAAGGACTAATCCTTCCTTACAATTTAAGCCCCAAAATATACTTGCCTATAAGCCTGTGGAACATTTGGTTAACTCGTAATAAGAATAATTTTAATTCATAAAAGGAAAGGGTTAGCGTTTCATTAACAACCTACCAAGCTACTGAGTTTGCTTACTTGACAGCCTATTATCATAAACCTAAGAAAAAACGTTCACCTAATCTTGGATGGCACCCTCCTGCACACTACGCTTATAAGTTAAATACTGACGGATCCAATGGCACAGATGCAAATGGAATTGGAGGATCAATTCGAGATTCAAAAGGTGAATGGATACTAGGGCATGCACAAGCTATCCAGAAGGGATCGACATTATCAGCAGAATTATATGCTTTAATTACAGGACTTAAATTGGTCTTACAACATAATTTGATGCCTATAGAAGTTGAGTTAGATGCTAAACAAATTATTACATTGTTGCAAACTGACAATCTTCCATTTGCCAATATGATAAATGACTGTAGGTACCTCCTCAACCAGCTTAATAATCCACCCGTCCAACATGCGTACGGAGAACAGAATGTTGTAGCGGATCAGCTAGCAAAGGCAGCCAAATATTTTGTTAATCTTCTGACCCGTATGTCTACACTATGGCCCCACTTTTTGTGAACCAAGCTTTGGAAGCTGATAAGAAGCACCTTTTGGACGTAAATATAAGCCAAGCACCAAATGGCTCTATTGGTAGTTACTATGTAAACAATATGTTGTATGTTAATGGTAGTAGTAGTACTAATGTAACTTGGTCTAGTATTAGCTTATTAAAGTATGGCACTAATACCACTTGTAATGGAAGGCTACACCAGCCACTCTCCGTAAACAGTTGTTAAATATATATAAATATTATCGTTTGCACCAAAAAAGAAAAAAGAAAAGAAACCTCATATGTACACGTGCACGCTTGTGTTAACTTCCTATTTTATGCTTCAGATAGCATTTGATTAACTGGGCTGACACTATACCATGATAAATTACATAAACATATTTCTTATGAAACAAAGTATTTTATATATATATATAAATTATTCAGTATGTATTAATATAGATTATGTATTCTATATGTTTTGCAGAAGATAAACATGTTGCTCTTGGGAGGAAGCTTGAAAGGTCTGAATTGATGTTTATTTTCTCTAGTGGAGCAGTATTACAAAATGTTACAGTCATACAAGTGTCATAGTTACCCAATCAAAATAATAAGGGAAATACTTATTTTTTCACATGAACTCTTCAATCAAAATGTTTATTATATGTGGACTGTTGTTTTCACAGAATCTTCTTAGCGTCTCAGATACATGTGTGTCCCCTTGACAACTGCTTACTTCAGAATATTTTGACTATTAAAAGCACAAGGATAGCAATATTCTTGCAACATTACAAAATATAGACATAATTATATTAAAATTTTTTCATATTCTAAACTAAGACCGTTGTCCAGATATTTGACTCCTCTAAGAATCCTACAGATTAAATATTTGTAACATTTTATATGCACATGCATGCTAAACTAGTAGTGCAGTTGAAATACCACCTCAACAACAAACGTAGTATAATCTCACAAGTGGGGCCTCTAGAAGGTAATATATATAAAGACCTTACTCCTACCTATAAGAATACAACAAGACTGTATCCGATAGACCCTCGACTTAGAAAAGATAAAAGGAAGAAGCAACGATAAACAAACCAATCAAAAAATTGAAGCGAAAATATAAAACTAACATTAAGTGGTGCAATCATAAACCGAAGTGAAAGAAACAACAACTAATAACAGAAATTTCTATTATATAGAAGAGAGAAGAGGAGGTTGAACAAGGGCATAATAGTCATTTTAAATATATTAGTGCATTGTTTGTTTGTATATTAGGCTCAAAAGTTTTGTTGTGGGTTCTTAATAACTAGAAAAACCAAAACTAACGTGCTCGTAAGCTATTAAATTCTTTAGGTGGATCCCACTTTCCGTTCAACCTTCACTATCTTTATTAAATGCATAATTGATTGTTATTATTATTTTTTTCAATAAGTACTTTTAACTAGAAAAATTATTTTTTTGATAATTTATAATTCAAATGTTTGTCTGATTAAAAATACTAAGGTCACATACATTTATATATGACAATTTTATTATTTTCTTAAGAAATATTATTTTATTTATTAATTATTTTAGTTAAAGAAGATTTCATTAAAAAAGAATTAGTGATAATATATGTGGATTTACATTCAAATGTTATTATATCATTATCAATTGATATCGTTTTATACAAATTTCTATTGGAATACCTCATAAAATTCAGAAAAAAATTATTTAAGAATAAAATATAGTTTTAAATTTCCTTTTTATTATAGAATATAAAAAATTATAATAAGTATCTCCTCTCTAAAATATGAGTTGAGAATATCTGAAGTAAAAATTAAGACAACTAATTTGTGAAATTGTTTTCTTTTAAAAATTGTTATATATTAGGAAGTATGAGAATTATCGTCATACAAGATTATACTTCTCCCTCTATGATCGAAGTTAGTTGAGTACATACTCTATTCAATTAGAGTTCAACATTATAAAATTTTCAAAATAGATAAATATATAAATAATTATTTTTAAAATAGTCTCAACAAATACTACTATTGTGATGATAATTGCATTATACCCTAAATAATATCTCAATCATATCGAATGAAACTAGAAAAACTACAATATTTCAATTTACGGTCGATTTGATTAGTATATAGAGTGATCGGAGTATTAATTTATTTATAATATTATGTCATTCAAGTAGAACAAATCACAAATTTTCTTGTTAAAATTCTTAATAATTAAAATCACGATTATTATTTAAAAGAACCAAAAAATATCTTTTCATCAACTATTTGGGAATAATATTAATATTTAAATTATGATTAGTACAAAAAGAAAAAGATAATGCATTAACACACTGAAAATACTAAAAGAATAAAACTATATTTTAGAGAGGAGAGGATGTCGGGGGTCTATTAGGAAATAGCCTCTCTACCCCAGGGTAGGGGTAAGGTCTGCGTACACACTACCCTCCCCAGACCCCACTAAGTGGGATTATACTGGGTTGTTGTTGTTGTTGTTGTTTTTGTATTCAATTTAAAAAATGAGAAAAATACATGATGAATTATTTTTCAACTGACGTTTTAATTACTATTTAATAATAATTAACTTAAGGCTTAGTGATGTAAAAAAAAATTTAAAATAAATAAGGGCCTATGTAGAAATAATTTAAATTCTACTTGAATTATTATCTAATCATTGTATAATAATGCATTAAATTCGACAAGTGTTTCAAAGTGATTGGTATAATAATACGATTTCAGAAAAATTAAAATGCACATAATGCAAAAGATAAATTACAATACATGTAATCGTGGTTCTATACGTTATTACAGAAAAGCCTATTCTCTTTCTTCTTTCCCTAAAGGCGTAGAAAGTACGTAATTAACAATAGACCAAGAAATATTAAAAGGATGAAAACAAGAAGAAGAAAAAAGAAGAAGCAACAATTGGGCCCGTGCATCGCATGGGTCATCTAGTATAAGGAATAAGAAAATACAAAACAACCACCTAATAATGCACTAAAGCAATTGAAATACCTAGTTAACTAAAACAAAGTACTTGTCTCACAGTAATTGAAAAACTTTTTAACATATACGATAAGACTTCAATATATTATTATAACTAATAACCACATAGCGAGAAAATATCTAATATTAAATGAACTTATTTTATATGGTGGTGAAAAATGTTGGCAGCACACTGCAGGTAAAATAAAAATAAAAACATTAAAGCTGACACTTTAAAAGTGAGTGGGTGCATGCATGAACAAAACTACAGAAGTAAAAAAGAAAGTCTTCTATAAAAGGTAGAACATATAGTAAGTGGAATTTTAAAGGAGTCTGGGACAAGACAACTTTTTCATTAGCTTTTCCTTTCAAGAGTCAATTGGTCACATTAGAATCAACTCTAACTTCCAATCTTTACTTGCTTTCCTCTTTCCACGAAGGAATAAATACTGTGAAACGGAGGCCGAATACTCATGTTTCCATTTCATATTGATCGACTTAATTTTTTAAGGGCCATATCCACGACTTTTTGCCTAAATGTAATTTAGAGATTTTTGCTTAGCTCTACTACTTCTAAAATTTATTTATCCTCACTATCAAAGTTTTAATTTAATTACAAATTAATATACAGTTTATTAAATATATACGTACAAATTAGTATTAAATAAGTATCTTATAGAAATTTAAAGAGAATCTAATTTTTCTTTCCCATCTCTTCCTCGCTCCCCGTCTCTCTCCATCTCTATTCTTTCTATCTCGGCTCTATTTTTCTTCCTTCGTTTTCCCCTGCCTCTCCCCCTTTTCTCATCCCCTTTCTGTCTTTCATCTTCGGGGAATTCATCAATGGATTTCAATCATTTGACTATACGGTTTTAACTTAGCAAATTTCTTTCAGGTTATACAGTTGGTGTTCGAATTGAAATTATTAATTAATATATTTTGAAGGCATTTGACTCTCCATCATTGAAATTCATTAAAAAGCTTCAAAACTTTGAATTCGAATTCGGGTTTTCTAAAAATATTATTTATTTAGATTGAGTGTTGTTGCAAATAATTAGGGATACTCTTTAGGGTTTATATCTCAATTTTGATGGTATTTGGTAAAGATTGAAGTTGATTTTGGCTGAATTTTTAAATTGAAACTCGATGAAGATGAATAACACATGATATGCAATATACATACAAAATTTATATTAAAGTTGTTGTCACGACCAGAAATCCCAACTATGGGGCCGTGATAACACCTAACATTCACTTGCTTGGCAAGCCAACGTTAGCTAAAGAATTAACAAATTTTAATAATTTAAAAATAGAGTACTATAATTAACGATTGATAAACTCTTAAATACAAGTAATAAATACAAAATTAAAGCATTTTATACAAATTCCAGAAATTCGGAGTCACAAGTATATGAGCAACTTAAATACAACAAATATGATTTGAAATAAAATACAACTGTCTGAAATTAGATAAATAGTAAAATAGGATAGAAGAGGACTTCAAGGACTGTGAACGTCGTGCAACTCTACCTCAAGTCTCCTGAACGAGTCGGGTCCGAACAAACTCTGCTACATGGCGCTAGAACCAACCCGGAATCTGTACAATAAGTGTAAAAGTGTAGTATGAGTACAACCGACCACATCAACTCTATAAGTATCGAGCCTAACCTCGACGAAATAGTGATGAGGGGCTATGATAAGACGCTCACGATAAACTTATACGAGTAATAAATAGAAGACAAAGAATATAGAGTAAAACTGATTATAAACTCATATGAAGGGAGCTTGAAGGTCAACTAACAGAGGGACCTGGAATAACATCATCTCAATATCCTCATATCACAGTATTGAAATTAAGCATTACAGCTACAAATATTATAATACGTCATATTCCGTTACGGGCACAACCCTATACCAATATTATTATAATATCTATTGTGGCGTGAAACCTGATCCCACTATCATACCAATACTTGTTGTGACATGCAACCCGTTTCATTTTATATCAATATCTGTTGCGGCGTGCAACCTATTCCCAATATCAATTCAATATTCATTAACAACTCAACACAACCAATTCAAACATTTCAACACAAAAGGTACAAAAGCGTATAAAACACCTCAGATACAGACGGAGCTTCCTTGGTTTGGCGGGGTATTACCATCAATTTGTTGAGGGATTCTCATATGCGATGCCCGTAATTGCTACCCTGGAGCGCGGGGGCGAAGGGAGACCGTAGAAGTAGACTAATTTATCAGGTGCGCATGCGTTGGTGGGCGGCATAGGAAGGAAGCAACTAACCATGGAAGTCTTTGTCACCAACTCAAGGGCGCGCACCAGACTGGTAACCAAATGTATCTGCCTCAAATCCTGTACAATTAAGGAACTACGACTACGAACGGAGAACATATATCTCAAATTCACAAACCTCAACAAATCATTAACACGGGAAGAGCTAAGAGATCACATAAATATATAACATAATTAAAGTGCAAAAAGTAAGGTAAAGACGATAAAGGCATGAAATGATGAAGATATACAATTAATACAGGTAAGAACATATAGCACGTAAGTTATCACGATCCAACTCCATATCAGGCTATAATGGCATCCAATACCGTCGCTAGACAAGCCATCAGTGAACAACTTAGGCGTTTCCCATTTTTATTAAGCAATCTCAATATTTAAATTTACTTAAATTTAAATCATTTGATATATATAACCGATTTTTAAGGCAACCAAAACAGAAACAACTAAAAGAAATCATAATTATAGGAATACAACCCAAAATCAAGTCTACTAATATATGCCAAGGATATAGTGTCACAAGTGTGTGGGCAACTAGTAGAATATACAAAAGAAGACTACCCTACCGTCTAAACTAAGTAGACAGATACAAGCAAAAGACAAACTACGGTCTGTTGCTGAATGGCTAGGGTGGGGACAGCCCGTCGTAAGTCCCAGTCCGAATCAAGTATGAGCAAATAACTAGATGCGCCTGCCTTAGATCCTGTACAATTAAGTACATAAGCGTATTATGAGTACATAAACAATATGTACACAATAAGTATCCAATCTAACCTCGAAGAAGTAGTGACGGGGGATCGACTTGATACTTACTAGGGCCAATAATAAAATAATTAAAGTATTATGCTAAGCATGGATATCATAAAAAACACCGACAGTAAATATCAGGAAGTGACATGTTCTTCTTTCATAAATATAATGTCAATTTAAGTAATATCATTTAACAATTTACATTCAAGGCATTAAAGCAGTACAAATCACAGAAAGTTCCAAATAAATAACATGTGCAAGTTATGTCGAGGTCGTACACCCGACCCAACATAATAATAAAATGTGCACTATCGAAGGGTCGAATGGCGCGAACCATAGATGCATCTATTCACCCCGCTCGCGAATCATTCATGCGATGCGGTCAAATATAAATTTAATCATTTAAACCAAATTCTTTCTTAAATTCTTTTCTTTAAGAAAAAGGCTATTAAACTTGAAGCTTTAAATCCTTAGAACTTCTCAACTTAGTTCCATTTATTACAAATATCAAGTATCATCAAATAACGGTGTTCACAAAGCAGTGTAAACCTAAACTACCCGGACATAACAGGAAGAGTAGATACGTACGGATTGTCGTCACTTCGTGCGTACGTAGCCCCCACAATTACTCATATTTATAATCAAATTCACCTATGGGAAAAATTTTCTCTCACAAGGTTAGAAAGGAGACTTACCTCGTCCTAAAGCCTACTTCTTAATTCAAGAACACGCTCAAACCTCCAAGGTTGACACCAAACGACTCGAAGCTAGTCTAACATTATATAAACTAATCAATCTATGCTCAAAAGTTCATAATTCCATTATTCAAGTGATTACACATCCTAAATTGTAAGATTCTTATAATTCATCCTCGGGCCCACAGGCTCGGATTTCGGAAATTTTTAAAGAAAATTGTTACTCATAACCTTAGGAACATAAATATATGATTTTTACTAATTTCCATAATAAATTTTGTGGTCAAATTTTATTTTTATCAAAACCCTAGGTTTTAATCTAAACCCGTGATTTTCACTAATTTACATGTTACAATCTACCCATAAACTATGTATTTAATTCACATTGTGTGGAAATTACTTACCTCAAAGTGCTAAGTGAAATCCCCTCTCTAAGAGATCCAAAAATCGCACCACAATGGAAGAAATGAGCTAAAATGGCCTAAGTCCCGTTTTTAAAAAGTTCACTGCCAGGTCTGCTTTCTTCACGATCGCAGAAGAGGCCTCGCGATCGTGAAGGCAAACGGTCCAGGCCCAGGAAGCTTACTTAACGCAAACGCGATAGGAGCCTTGCAAACACAGAGACTCACATGGCCTACCCTACGCGAACGTAAGGGCTACTTTACGAACGCGAAGAGTTAACAGCAGCCACCAGCTCAGCCTCCTCTACGCCAACGCGAGCCAGGCCCCGCGAACGCAGAGGCTAGAGAACACAGACCTTCGCGAACGCGATCCTCAACATGCGAACGCGAAGGGCAAAAGCTTCCCAGCCACAGCACTCCAAATCCTACATCGCGAACGCGAGGATGAAATCGCGTTCGCGAAGAAGGAAACCAGAAGCAGCAAATCTATTGTGTTTCATCTCAACTACGGGTGGTCCGAAATGCACCCGAGCCACTCGGGACGCCATCCAACAACTCTCGATACGCGTAAAACAACAACAAAACCAAGAATCATACCCCAAAACCAAATGGAATCAAACTTTGAACTTCAAGTTTCTAAAACGCTTCGAACGCGTCGAATCATATTTAGACTACTCGGATTGACACTAAATTTTGCGTGCAAGTCTTAAATTATATTACAAAACTATTCCTAATCTGGGATTTTCGTTTGGACCTCGATATAAAAAAACCAGCTCCAAACCAAATTTTAAGAACTTCTAAAAACCTTTAAGAACCAAGTTTCACTATTAGGCGCCAAAACGCTCTCGGGTCACCCAAAACCCAATCTGATCATACGCCTAAGTCCGAAATCATCATATAAACCTGTTGGAACCTTCAAATCCCAATTCCCAGGTCGTTTACTCAAACTATTGACTGAAGTCAAACTTGGCCTTTTAAGCTAACCTTAAGGAACCAAGTATTCTGATTTCAACCCAAACTTTTTCAAATCCCGAACCAACCATCCCCGCAAGTCATAAATCAGTAAAAGCAAGTACGAGGAGTCTTATTTAGGGGAACGGGGTTCTAGAAAGCAAAATGATCAGTCGAGTCATTACATTCTCCACCTCTTAAACAAATGTTCATCCTAGAACGGGTTTAGATTCATACCTCAAGTGTTGAATAAGTGTGGTATCTGCTCCGCATGTCCTCCTCGGACTCCCAGGTCCCCTCCTGGACTGGTTAGCCCCTCCACTGAGCCTTTACCGCAGAAATCCTCTTGGATCTCAACTGGTGATCCTGTCTATCAAGAATATCAATTGGCTCCTCCTCATAACCCAAGATCTCATCTAGTTGAATAGTGCTAGACAAGTCGGCGTGGTACCTCCAGAGCATAGACATGTGAAAAATCGGATGAACTCCTGAAAAGCTGGGAGGTAAAGCAAGCTCATAACCAACCTCCCCGACTCGCCTCAACACACCTCTAATGGGCCTATAAATGCGGGGCTCAACTTGATCTTCTTCCTGAACCTCATAATACTCTTCATCGGCGAGATTTTTAAGAGAACCTTCTCGTTGACCATAAATGATACATCCCGCGGCTTCTGATCCGCATAACTCTTCTGTCTAGACTGTGCTGTGCGAAGTTGCTCCTGAATCAACTTTACCTTTTCTAAGGCATCTTTCACCAAATCTATACCATATAACTCAGCCTCGCCGGGCTCAAACCACCTAATGGGAGAACGGCATCGCCGACCATACAAGGCCTCAAATGGATCCATCTCGATGCTGGACCGATAACTATTGTTGTAAGCAAACTCAGCCAAAGGGAAGAACTTATCCCATTGCCCTCCTAAGTCAATCACACATGCCCAGAGCATGTCCTCCAGGATCTGAACTGTCCACTCCGAGTGCCCGTCGATCTGTGGATAAAATGTTGTGCTGATCTCTACGCAGGTCACCAACTCACTTTGTACGGCTCTCCAGAAACAGGAAGTGAACTGAGGGCCTATATATAATATGATGGAAATAGGAACACTGTGCAACTGAACTATCTCCCGAATGTAAATCTCGGCCAACTTCTCTAAATTATAGGTAGTCGCTACCAGAATGAAGTGTGCCGACTTGGTCAACCTATCAACAATGACCCAAACTGCATCAAACTTCCGCAAGGTCCGCAACAATCGAACTACAAAGTCCATAGTAATGCGCTCCCATTTTCACTCAGGTATAGTCATCTGTTGAACTAGGCCACCTGGCCTCTGGCTCTCATGCTTAATCAACTCACAATTTAAGCATCTAGCCACATACTCAACTATGTCTTTCTTCATCCGCCGCCACCAATAATGTTGTCTTAGGTCACAATACATCTTCATAGCACCTGGATGAATAGAATACCTAGAACTATGTGCCTCTTGTAGAATCCTCTCCCTCAAGCCATCGACATTAGAAACACATAGATGACCCTAGAGTCACAGAACACCATCCACGCCAATAAAAACCTTATCGGCACTACCCTGTTGTACTGTCTCTTTGAGAACTGCCAAATGCGATCATCAAATTGCCGAGCCTTGATCTACCCCAATAGTGAAGACTGAGCAACAACACATGCAAGAACTCGGATGGGCTCAGAAATATCCAGCCTCACAAGTCTGTTAGTCAAGGACTGAATGTCCAAAGCTAGTGGCCTCTCCTCTGCTGAAATGAATGCCAAGCTACCCATACTCTATGCCTTCTTGCTTAAGGCATTTGCAACCATATTTGCCTTGCTCAAACGATAAAGAATGGTGATGTCATAATCCTTCAGTAACTCAAGCCATCTACGCTGCCTCAAATTGAGATCCCTTTGTTAGAACAAGTGTTGTAAGCTACGATGATCAGTATAAACCTCACATGACACCCCATACAGATAATGCCTCCATATCTTAAGAGCATGGACGATCACGGCTAACTCTAGGTCGTGCACGGGGTAATTCTTCTCATGAATTTTTAACTGACATGAAGCATATACAATAACTCACCCTTCCTGCATCAATACACAAGCTAAGACAACGGATATAGTGTCGCAATACACAGTATACATCCTCGAACCAGAAGGCAACACTAGAACTAGTGATGTAGTCAAAGCTGTCTTGAGCTTCTGAAAGCTCGCCTCATAATCATCAGACCAACGGAATGTAGCACCCTTCTGGGTCAATCTAGTCAAAGGTGCTGCAATGAATGAAAAGTCATGCACAAACCGGTAATAATTACTTGCTAACCCCAGGAAACTCCTGATCTCCGTCACCGAAGTGGGACGTGGCTAACTCTGAACTGCCTCAATCTTCTTAGGATCCACCTTAATGCCCTTTCTTGATACAATATGTCCCAGGAATGCTACCGACTCTAGCCAAAACTCACACTTGGAGAATTTGGCATATAACTTCTATTCTCGCAATGTCTGAAGCACCACTCTACAATTCTGCTCCTGCTTCCCCAGGCTACGGGAGTAGATCAAAATGTCATCAATGAAGACAATGATGAAAGAAACAATATAAGGAATGAACACCATGTTCATCGAATCCATAAATGTTGTCGGGGCGTTAGTCAAGCCAAAGGACATCACCAGGAACTTATAACGGCCATATCTAGTACGGAAAGCAGTCTTCAGGACATCTCAGTCTCGAATCTTTAGTTGATGATACCTTGATCTCAAGTCGATCTTAGAAAACACCCTAGCACCTTGCAAATAGTCAAACAAATCTTCAATGCGCGGCAACAAGTACTTTTTCTTGATGGTGACCTTGTTCAACTGGCGGTAATAAATGCACATCCGCATAATCCTATCCTTATTCTTCACAAATAACACTTGTGCACACCAAGGTGATACACTTGGTCTCACAAATCCCTTTGATAACAATTACTCCAGATGTTCCTTCAACTTTTTCGGAGCCATACGGTACGGTGGAATAGATATAGGCTGAGTGTCTGGAGCCAAATCAATACAGAAATCAATATCACGATCTAGTGGCATGCCTGGAAGGTCAGAAGGGAACATATCAGCAAACTCTCAGACTACTTGCACTGAATCAATCGTTAGAGACTCTGCATTGGTGTCCCAAACATAATCTAGATAATACAAACAAACCTTCTCGACCATATGTTGAGCCTTCAGAAAAGAGATAACTCGACTAGATGTACTAACGGAGGAGCCCTTCCACTCCAACCTAGGCAACTCTAGCATCGCTAAAGTAACAGTCTTGACATGGCAACTTAGTATGAAGTGATATGGGGATAACCAGTCCATTCCAGGTTGACCTCAAAGTCGATCATATCAAGTAACAGAAGGTCCGCTCTAGTATAGTAACAATACACGGCCGATATATCCTATCCACAACCACAGAATCGCCCAAAGGAGTGGATACATAAATAGAAGTACCCAAGGACTCACGAGGAATATCTAGGAAATGAGCAAACACAGATAACACATATTAATTGGTGGACCCTGGATCAAATAGTACAGAAATATCTCTACCGCAGAAAGAAATAATACTTATGATTACGGCATCTAAGGCCACCGCATCTGGTCTGGCTAGAAAAGCGTAGAATCTAGCTGGAGCGCTGGCTGGATGGCCTCCATCTGACTGAGTAATAGCTGGACGAACTCCCCCTTCTTGGCCTCCACCTTTAGGATGTCCCATACCAACCTACCATTCGCTTCTGGGCGACAAGATAGCTAGTGCCGAAATAATGGGCTGCTAGCCCTGTTGTACTACCTTGCCCTAAAGTCTGGGGTAGGCCTTCTTCGTGTGACCCAGATCTCCATACTCATAACAACCTCTCGGTACCATAGACTGTTGTCCCGGTGTCTGGCCCTGATGGCCTAAATACCTACTAGAAGAACCCTAAATGGCTGGCGGGCAGTATGAACTCTCTAGCATGGCACTGAAATACGCACTGGAAGAACCCTGATGAGTTGGTGGGCGATAAAAACTCTCTAGCATGGTGCTGAAATAGGGGCACGCTGGAACACCTCGGAGAGGTGATGGTGCTGAATATGGGGGGCTCCTAGGCTGATCCCTCCTAAACTGACCTCTTCCCCTACCGGGGCTTCCTAAACTCTCCATAGAAACGGGCCCTCTTATCCTGCATTTTCTCTCTACCCCTCTGACGATAGCCCTCAATCCTCCGAGCAATCTCCACTACCAGCTGATAAGAAGTCCCCATCTCAACCTCTCATGCCATGTTAGACCTAATATTGGCGTGCATCCCTACAACAAACCTCGGCACTCTCTCCGCGTCAATAGGAAGTATCATGAGTGCATAGCAAGATAACTCAGAAAACCTCTCCTCAAAGTCGGTCACTAACATCTGACCCTGCTCAAGCTGCTCAAATTGATACCACAACTCTTCCCTATCAGAGGGTGGAATATACCTATCCAAGAAAAGTTGTGTGAACTGGCCCCTAGTAATGGGAGGGTAACTCGTTGGTCTGCCAAGAACATAAGACTGCCACCATCTACGGGCCCTGCTCTCCAGCTGGAAAGTAGTGAAGTCAACCCCATGAGACTCGAATATCCTCATGTTGTTCAATCTGTCCCTGCACCTATCAATGAAATCATGGGCATCCTCGTGATGCTCATCTCTGAAGACAGGAGGGTGTAGCCTAGTCCGTCTGTCCAATAACTTTTGCGGATCATCGTCCGTAGCTAGTCTGAGCATAGGTGCCACTGTTGTAACTGGCTGGGCCCAATCCGCAGCTAGTGTGCCCGGAGTCTGATACATTGCGGTTGCATGCCCAGGAGCTTGAGCAGTAGGGGTTTGTGCTCCCCCTGCGGCCTGAGATGTGGTCGGGTGTGCTAGAAATAAACCAGCCTAAGACATAGAATCTATGAACCGCAACATATGGCCCATGACCTCCTGAAAGCCCAGTTTTGTCACGAAATCTATCGGGGCTGGCTCTGCTGTGATCACCTCGCCCTGCTCCTCAACAATGGGATCATCTATAGGATATGCTGGTGGTGCCACTGGAAAGGCTTCAGGATGCGCTCATCCCCTACCTAGGGCCGGTGCCCTCCCCCAGACTCTGTCTCGACCTCTAGCAATAGGGGGAGTAGCTAATCTCGGGTCTGGAACATTAACCATACGCATCCTCACCATCTGTTAGAGAATAGAAGAAGGAAATTTAGTACACCATCAATTGCACGATAGAAAATGAATAAAGAGTAGTTTCCTAATACCCTATAGCCTCGCGAAGATAAGTACAGACGTCTCTGCACCGATCCACAAGACGCTATGACGTCTGCCCATCACTTGTGAGACCTACATGAACCTAAAGCTCTGATACCATGTTGTCACGACCCAACTCCATATCAGGTTGTGATGTCGTCCAACACCATTGCTAGACAAGCCAACAGTGAACAACTTAGAGATTTCCCATTTTTATTAAGCAATCCCAACATTTAACTTTACTTATATTTAAATCATTTAATATATATATATAATGGATTTTTAAGGCAACCAAAACGGAAACTACTAAAATAAATCATAATTATAGAAATACAACCCAAAATCAAGTCTACTAATATTGACCAAGGATCTAGTGTCACAAGTGTGTGGACAACTAGTAGAATATACAAAAAAAGACTACCCTACAGTCTGAAATAAGTAGACAGATACAAGCAAAAGAGAAACTCTGGCGTGCTGCTAAACGGCTAGGGTGGGGCAGCTCACCGTAAGTCTCTGTCCAAATCGAGTATGCGCGCCTGGTGGATAACTAGATGTGACTGCCTCAGTTCCTGTACAATTAAGTAGAGAAGCGTAATATGAGTACATAAATAATATGTACCCAGTATGTATCCAGTATAACCTCGAAGAAATAGTAACGAGGGGTAGAGTTGACACTTACTAAGGCCAACAATAAAATAATTCAAGTGTTATGCATAGCATGGATATCATAAAAAAATACTGACAGTAAATAACAGGAAGTGACAAGCTCTTCTTTCATAAGTATAATGTCAATTTAGGTCATATCATTTAACAATTTACATTCAAGGCACTAAAGCAGTACAAATCACAGAAAGTTGCAAATAAATAACATGCGCAATATATGCCGAGGTCGTACGGCCCGATCCAATATAATAATAAAATGTGCACTACCGAAGGCTCAAACGGCGCGAACCATAGATGCATCTATTCATCCCGCTCGCGAATCATTCATGCGACGCGGTCAAATTTGAATTTAATCATTTAAACCAAATTCTTTCTTAAATTCTTTTCTTTAAGAAAAAGGCAATTCAAGTTGAAGCTTAAATCGTTAGAAATTCTCAACTTAATTCCATTTATTAAAAATAGCAAGTATCATCAAATAACGGTGTTCACAAAGTATTGTAAACCTAAACTGCCCGGACATAACAGAAATAGTAGCTACGCATGGACTCTCGTCACTTCGTGTGTATATAGCCCCCACAATTACTCATATTTATAATCAAATTCACCTATGGGTAAATTTCCCTTTTACAAGGTTAGAAAGGAGACTTACCTCATCTCAAAGCCTACTTCCCAATTCATGAACATGCTCAAACCTCCAAGGTTGACGCCAAATGACTCGAAGGTAGTCAAACATTATATAAACTAATCAATATATGCCCAAAAGTTCATAATACCATCATTCAAGTGATTACCCATACTAAATTGCCAGATTCCTAAAATTCACCGCCGGGCCCACATGCTCGGATTTCTGAAATTTTTAAAGAAAATTATTACCCATAACCTTAGGAACATAAATATATGATTTCTACTTATTTCCTTAGTACATTTTCGGGTGAAATCTCATTTTTATCAAAACCCTAGGTTTTTACCTAAACCCATAATTTTTACTAATTTACAGGTTATAATCTACCCATAAACTATGTATTTAACTCACATTGTGTGGAAATTACTTATCTAAAAGTGCTAAGTGAAATCTCCTCTCTAAAATCTCCAAAAATCGCACCACAATGGAAGAAATGAGCTAAAATGGCCTAAGTCCCGTTTTTAAAAAGTTCACTGCCAGGTCTGCTTTCTTCGCGATCGCGAAGGTAAACGGTCCAGGCCCAGGAAGCTTACTCAACGCGAACACAACAGGATCCTCACGAACTTAGAGGTTCACATGGCCTACCTACACGAACATGAGGGCTATTTCGCAAACGCGAAGAGTAAACAACGGCCACCAGCTCAGCCTCCTCTATGCGAATGCGAGCTAGGACACGCTAATGCGGAGGCTATAGGACCTAGACCTTTACGACCGCGATCCTCACCACGCGAACGCGAAGGGAAAAAGCTTCCCAGCCAGCACCCCAAATCCTTCATCGCGAACGCGAGGACGTGATCGCGTTAGTGAAGAAGGAAACAAGAAGCAGCAAATCCAGTGTGTTTCATCTCAACTTCGGGTGGTGCGAAATGCACCCAAGCCCCACGGGGCTCCATCCAACAACTCCAAAAAGTCTATAAACATAATATGTACTTTCTCAAACTCTCAAAACACATAAAACAACAACAAAACCAGGAATCACATCCCAAAACCAAATTGAATCAAACTTTGAACTTCAAGTTTTTAAATCACTCCGAACATGTTGAATCAAACTTACACTACTCAGATTGACACCAAATTTTGCGTGTAAATCCTAAATGACATTATAGAACTATTCCCGGTCTAGAAATTTCATTCGTACCTCGATATCACAAAAACCACCTCCATACCAAATTTTAAGAACCTCTAAAAACCTTCAAGAACCAATTTTCACTATTAGGCGCCAAAACTCTCCCAGGTCACCCAAAAACCCAATCCGCGGATACGCCCAAGTCCGAAATAATAATATGAACCTTTTGAAACCTTCAAATCCTGATTCCAGGGTCATTTACTTAAAATGTTGACCAAAGTCAAACTTGGCTTTTTAAGCCAACCTTAAGGAATCAAGTGTTCTGATTTCAACCCAAACTCTTCCTAGTCCCGAACCAACCATCCCCGCAAGTCATAAATCAGTAAAAGTAAGTACGGGAAGTCTTATTTAGGGGAACAGGGTTCTAGAAAGCAAAATGACCAGTCTGGTCATTATATAAGTAGATATTGTTTGAGAAAGGAATGGAATGACACATGTAACAACTAAATGATAGATAACACATAAGCCATGAATAACAAGTAAGAACATGTAGCAATCATAGCATGTAACGAGATATAACATAAAATAAATGATGACATAAAGGTAAATAGCCCAACCCATATGCTTTAACCCATGAGAGTATATATACACCCGTAATCTCGCATATAAGTTGTCTCCATACATAATTCACGTAGAAAATAGACCAACAAGTTCTAACTCCCTCAAGTCAAAGTTAAACACGACACTTACCACTTTCCGTATCCAAGTCAACAATCAACCACAACTTTTTCATTAGAACAAGCCTCCAAACCAACCAAATCAATGAATTTGGAAAGAAAAATTTCTTCGAAAATGGCCTCTAGAGAGTTTAGGGTTGAAAAGAGGAGTAAAATAAGCCAAGTCCCAATTTTTCAAACTTTTACTCAGTTGCTGATGTCGCAATTGTAAACTTTTGTTTGCAATTGCGATGTCCTCAGATGCGAGACGCTGATCGCATCAGGCCCCCAGAAGTAGCAAATGCGACATATACCTCGCATTTGCGAAGTCCCCATCCATTGCAAATACGGTGCATGCTTTGCAAATGCGAAGCTATTCTCACCAGTCATTGTGTCGCAAATGCTACATTAAGAACGCAAATGCGATGCTAGACAAGTTTGCAAAAGTGATTTCTACTTCCCATGCAAAATATCAACCCCCAACCCATGTTAGCCTTTGCAAGCCTGACTTCGCAAATGCGAGGCTTGCAATTCTGTTTAGGTCCTCACAAATGCGTACCTGCAACTTCACACTAGTAATTGCATAGCTTCAGTAGTTCCAAACCATTTTGTAATACATCTTAAACTCACCTGAGCCCCTCGGCCTCCAAACTGAACATGCACACAAGTCTAATAACATCATACAAACATTATCGCTACCTTAAATCATCAAAATTACATCAAATAACAATAATCAACCATCAAAACTTAAGATTTCAACTTGTAAACTCATTTTTCACAATCTTTCACATAATACACCAAAACGCCCTTGGGTCAATCGGGACCCCAACCAAACGCGTGTACAAGTCCAAAAATATCGTACGAACCTGCCGAAGTCGTCAAAATACTGATGCGAGGTCGTTTACCAAAAATATTGACCATGGTGGAGCCACACCTTACTTTGAGTCAAAAAATTACTTTTTTTAAAACAATTATGTAAAAATTTTCCAAAAAGCGATACGGACCATGCACGCAAATCAAAAAACATCAAATGAAGCTATGAGAGACCTCGAAACATAAAAATTAAGGCTAGTAGTCAAAATAACCTATCGAGTCACATTCTCCACCTCTAAAAGAAACGTTTGTCCTCGAACGGACATAAAAAATTACATGGACTGGTAAAATATGTATGGGTATCTACTCCGCATATCGGACTCGAACTCCCAAGTACCCTCCTCAACTGGTGTCATGGCTCAAAATCTCACCTTAATGATCGTTAAGGAACCTAGTCTCTGAAACTAGGTAAGATGATCACTTACAACAGTTAAACTAATAAAATATGATATTTTGAAGCAGAGTTTAATATAAATGCAGAAATAAGGGTGATACTAGCCAACACAGTGATAATCATAAAAAATCCCCGTGACTAGGTAGTACAGAGTCACGAGCTCTAACTGAATATATAAAAATATCTCAAAATACAATACATTTCGGATAGAGAATTGATAGTATAAATGTAAGGAAAGGACTCCATAGTATTGAGACGAATAAAGAAGCTCTACCTTGAATCCTTGCGATAAAAGAAGCTCTCACAACCTGGGTCCTCTACCTCCAACACCTGGATCTTCACAAAAATATGTATAAGTATAGTATGAGGACACCACGACCGGTATCCAATAAGTATCAAGGCTAACCTCGGTGGAGTAGTGACTGGGTATAAGTCAAGACACTGACTAGTCAAATCACATGTGCAAAATATCAAATAATCGGGAATAGGAGGAAAAGCAGAAAGCAATAATTATGATCTCATCAGGATAAGTGGTAGCCATTTAAAACTAATAAAGGTCCAGCTTCGACAATAACTCATCAAATAGACTCACACACACACTGCACCTCGCGCCCACATAAGCAATCAATCTCACACAACAAAGACCTCGTGCTACAAAATAATGCACACTCGCACGACAACGAACTAGTGCCTCAACATATACCACAATTGTACATCAAAGACCTTGTGCCATCATACATATCATACCCGTGCCAATTACCAATAACATGCTCAAGCAGAATTCATCAAGAATCAAATAAAATAACACATGATAACAACTTTCTTTTACTTTAATCTATTATGTTACCAACAACTCAATATAATATGAGATAACAACTCCACGTAAAAAATTCTACTTTGGCAACCGAATCATCAAGTAATAACATAGACACAGATTAGCACATAGGAAATAACGAAGCAAATCACTTAAAATTCATGACACATACAAGCAAGTCATAAACCATTCCAACACAGGAACAACAACAAGAGTAATCCCGAGGTACCATACCTCATAATCACAAATCACAATTAACCCTTATGACACCGCGTGAGCTTCACACTTAAAACATTTTTTCAGAAACAGCTTCATGTGTTTTAACTCCCTTACCTCGTCGCGTGTGCATCACGATGAAGTATTTTCCCTTACTTGCACCACACGCATAAGCCCCCTTATCTAGCCGCATACGCATCAACATACATACCACCCTTATATCGCCGCATGCACATCTCAATCCCAACACAACAATCAACCGCACACCACATGCACATATGCCACAACATCGTTCGAACACTAATACCAATGCCACACAATACATAGCATACGTCTCAACAATATAAGTACAAGAATAACAACAATAAAACAAGAGTATTTGGAGTAAATCATTAATGAAATGTGCTTTATATAACAACAACTTTAATTCAAGGCATATTAATAGCCTAAAGGTCTAATCCGGTCAATTACAATACATAAGACCATGTACACACTCGTCACCTCATGTACACATCTATTCATATAGAACAAATAATGTAATTAAACCAAATCCTAAGGGGTAACTCCCCCACACAAAGATAAGCATGATACTTACCTCAGTTCGACCAATTAAATACTCTAAAAATGCTATCCCACACTAATCGACCTCCGAACGGCTCGAAACTAGCCAAAAGAAACTCAAAAATATCAAATAAAGCCATAAGAAACAAAACTGAATGATAAAAGTCTTATCTTTAATAAAATATTCAAAGTTAAACCAAAAGGTCAACCCGACCCCGAAACTAGACAAAATTTACAAATTCTAGCAGCCCATTCGTATACGATTCCAACCTTACTAATTTCACTCAAATACATCTCTGAATCGATGTTCAAATCATAAATATTACCTATAGAAAAGTTTAGAGAAAAATCCCAATTTCTCTTTTAGATTCATCAATGAAATGCCAAAATCAACAATGGAATCATGTAAAATAATTAAATCCGAGTAAAAATACTTATCCCAATCCAAATGATGAAATTGCTTCCAAAATCTCCAAAATTCGAGCTCCCAAACACGAAATGTGATGGAATAACTCCAAGTCCGAAAATATAAACTTACAATATGGCTTCAGGTGTACCCTTCGCAATCGTGGAACCATCTTCGTGATAGTGAAGCACTAAACGAACAATGCCCAGAAAAACACTACGTGTTCGCGGCCCTAGGCTCGCAATCGCGATGAAGACCTCAGCCAAGCCTCCGCGATCGCGATGGAGAACACGCAAACACAAAAGCAACAAATCAACTCCTAGCTCTTGTTTGCGAACGCAGCTGGCTTCACGCGAATGCGAAGAACAATCCCCTCAAGTCCATTTCCTTCTCCGCGAACGAGATGGATTTACGTGATGAACTACCAATCTCACTAAACACATACTCTACGTGATCACGTCCCTGCTCCCATGATCGAGATGCTCAACTAGAGCACCAGAAAACTAGCATCACATAAAAACTCTGAAATGGTCTGAAACCAATTTGAAATATACACGAGCACCTTAAGACCCCGTGTGAACGTTCCAAAAGGTCCCAAAACATAAAATGTACCTACTCGAGGCCTCAAATCACACATAATAACATCAAAATCATGAATCGCACTTCAAATCAAGCTTAATGAACTATTTCAAAATTTTAAATTCCAAACTTACATCGAACACATCTAAACGACTTGGAATCACCTCAAATTTTGCACACAAGTTCCAAATGACATAACAAATGTATTCCAACTCCCTGAATGACAATCCAAACCTAACAACATAGAAGTCAACTCCCGGTCAAACCTATGAACTTTCTAAACCTTCATATTGTCAACATTTGCTAAATAGTGCAAAAACTTTCTAGAAGCATCCAAATGCAAATCCGGGAATATTTCCAAGTCCAAAATCACCATGCAACCCTAATGGAACCATGAAAACTCCATTTCAAGATCAAATACACAAAAGTTAAAGTTGCTCAACTCCTCTAACTTAAAGTTTCCAAATTGAGAATCGTTCTTCCAAGTCAATTCTGACTACTAGAAAAACTAACACCTACGATACACACAAGTCATAATACACCATATGAAGCTACTCATGACCTCAAACTAGCAAACTTAATGTAATTCTCAAAATGACCGGTCTTGTCATTCATTCGGCTGACCTCTCCATTGCACTTTCACAGAAGGAAAACTCTTGGATCTCAACTTACGAACCTACCGGTCTAGAATAGCCACCGGTTCTTCCTCATAGATCAAATTCTCTTCATGTTGCACCGTGTTGAATCTAAAACATGTAACCTATCTGTATGGTACTTCCAAAGCATGGAGATATGAAATACCAGATATAACCCTACTAGGCTAGTAGGCAATGCAAGCCTATAAGCAACCTCCGGAACTCTCTCCAAGATCTCAAATAGGCCGATAAACCTCAGGATCAATTTTCCCTTCTTCCTAAACTGCTTCACGGCCTTCATAGGAGACACTTGGAGAAGAACCTTCTCATCCACCATGTAAGCCGCATCTCAAACCTTCTGATTTACACAACTCTTTTGCTTGTACTGAGCTGTACAAAGTCGCTCATAAATCATCTTAACCTTTTCCAAAGCATCATGGACCAAATCAGTACCCAACAATCTATGTTCATCGGACTAAAACCAACCAATCGGCGAACGGCATCGCCTCCTATATAAAGCCTCGTACGAAACCATCTGGATACTTGACTGATAGTTGTTGTTTTAGGCGAACTCCACTAGAGGTAAAAACCGGTCCTACTGACCCCCGAAATAAATAAAGCATGCCCGCAACATGTCCTCCAATATCTGAATAGTGAGCTCGGACTGTCCATCAGTTTGAGGATGAAATGTGATGCTCAGCTCCACCCACGTGCCCAATTCACGCTACACGACTCTCTAAAAATGCAATATGAACTGCGTGCCTCAATAAAAAATGATAGAAATGTGCATGTTGTGCAAGAGGATAATCTCCCAAATGTAAATCTGAGCCAATCGCTCTGAAGAATAGGAAGTCATCACCGTAATGAAGTGTGCGGATTTAGTCAACCGGTCCACAATAATCCAAAATGTGCAATATCTCCTCAAGGTCCATGGTAAGCCTACCAAAAAATCTATACTTTCACTCTGGTATCTCTAACCTCTGAATCAACCCACCAAATTTATGATGCTTGTATTTCACAAGTTGATAATTCAAACACCGAGTGACATAAGCAACAATATGCTTCTTCATCCTTTGCTACCGATAGGTGTTATTTTAAGTCATGATACATATTCGTGACACCTAACTAAATAGAATAGCATGAACGGTGAGCTCTTCAAGGATCAACTACCTTAACACATCAAAATTTGTAATAGAAATCCGGCCGTAAAGCCACATAACACTATCATCTCCAATCACAGCCTCATTAGCACTACCCCGTTGCACTGTGTCCCTCAATACCAACAAGGGAAAATTATCAAACTGGTGAGCCTTAATGCACTCCAACAACAAAAACTGTGACACGACACAAGCGAGAACCTAGGAGTGATGACCCAAAGGGTCATCTTATGTTTTAGAACTCGATTCCGTGTTTTGAGGCCTTCAAAACCTCATTTTATTCCTCCTCAATTTGCGTGTGCAGTCCGACGTGTTTTCGAAAAGCTTTTATGCGGAAAATTGATGAAATAATAATTTTTGGCCTAAAAAGTTAATTTTTGTTGACTTCGGCTAACGTTTTGAGAAAATAGACCCGCACTCGTGTTTTGACGTTCCCAGTGGGTCCGTAGTAAAATATGGGACCTAGGCGTACACCTGAAATCAGATTCAGAGGTCCCTAGCCCGAGTAATGATTTTTTTTTAAATTGTAAGTATGAAAATCTAATAATTAAAAGAATTTTATTAATGATTGATCTCATTGGTATCCGGCCCATATCTTGGTTCCGGAGCCCGTTATGTGTTAAAATAATATTAAAGTCATGTCTGTGAAATCTGGTAAAAATCAAAGTTGAATTGACGTGATTCGGTCATCCAGTTGAGAAAAGAGCAATTTTAAGTGTTCTTAAGAATTTCATGTATTTTGATGTTAAATCCGTAGTTTGAGATGTTATTTTGGAGATTTGATCACACGAGCAAGTTCGTATGATGTTTTGAACTTGTGTGCATGTTTGGTTTGGAGCCCCAAGGGCTCAGGTGAGTTTTGGATAAGCTACAGAGTGATTTGGACTTAAGAAAATTTGTCGGTATGCTTCAGGTCTGCAGATCTCGCATTTGCGAAGAATGTTTGCATTTGCGAGCATGGGAGGGGACTGGTTGTTCGCATTTGTGACTGTAACTTCACATTTGCGAAGGCTGCAGGAAAGCGAGGGGTTCGCAATTGCGATGCTTTTCTCACATTTGCGAGCTTCGCATTTTGTGAAGCTTAGGTCGGAAGTGCGACATCTGCAGCTGATAAGTCTTAACTTAGATGGGATTTTTTATTCATTCTCCCATTTTTCAAAACCTAGAACACAAGAGGTGATTTTCCAAAGAATATTTCTCCCCCAAATCATAAGTAAGTGATTCTTAGCTAGTTTATTTCAATCTTTTACCTTTTTTACAAGATGTCATCCTAAAATCTAGGGTTTTTTCATGGTGGAATTGGGGATTTTTGGGTAGAATTTAGGAATTTTGAAATTTGGGAATTTAGACCTCAAATTGAGGTTGGATTCCAAAGCCAATTGCATATTCGGGCTCGGGGTGAATGGGTAATCGAATTTTGGTCCGAATTTCGAGTTTTGACCAAGCGGGCCCGGGATCGGTTTTTGGCTTTTTGGGGGAAATGTTGGGAAAATTATAATTATGTATTGAAATTGATTTCTTTAGCTATAATTGATGTTGTTAAGTCAATTATGACTAGATACGAGTGTTTCAAAGGTAGAAACTAGAGGACAAGCGGTAATTGAGCATTGAGTTGGTTGTAGATTGAGGTAAGTATTGTGTCTAACATTGACTTGAGGGATTAGGGATCCCCGACTTAATTGCTATGTGAAAATCCATGTGTGTGGTGTATAGGTGAGGTGATGAGTACCTATGCGCCGCCATATTTTCTGTTTTTCCTGTTTCTTTCCCAGTTCTAAATATATTGTCTTCCTGTCTTAACTACTACATGCTTATTGGTGTTTTCATGCTTAATTGCTACTTGTTAGATGTTGTTTTTATTTATTGAAGGTATTAGCTATCTCGTAGTTTCATTGTATCACATTATTGGATTGGGTTGGTTTATCGGTTCTTTATGGTACATTTTGGGTTGGTCTCGCTGTGTAGTATTAATTGAGTGAAGTTTCATAATACTGTGGCTTTCTGTTTGCTTTGGTTTGAGCATTAAATATTATGGAGAGTTTTGATCTAAATTGTGAAATTCCTGATCTTATTTTGTGATTGGTACTGATATGGTGGGGTCGGGTTACGCGCCACAACAAGAGTAATTAAGGTAATATATATTGAGGAGTAATAAGGGTAAAATGCTATTATATGGTGGGATTGGGTTGCACGTCACAATAGGAGTAATAAGGGTGGTAAATTGAGGAGAAATAAGAGTGAATTACTATTATACGGTGGGATCGGGTTGCACGCTGCAACTGGAGGAATAAGGGTGGATTGATCTGGAGTAATAAGGATGAATACTCATATTGATATTGATTATTGGTGGGATTGGGATGCGTGCCACATCAGTTTATGTGTTTATGTATCTCTCTCTTATTGTGCAAGTTATTCTATAGTTTTTCTTTTCACTTAATGATTGGTTATAGATGGGTACTGATGGAATACTGGAGTTATGTATTCCTTCCTTGCAAGTTACTATTTTATTTTGTTCCGTTCTTCTTTCTGTTTTATTATGCACTGTATGCAGGTTATATTGTAACTGCCCCGACGTAGCCTCGTCACTACCTTGTCGAGGTTAGGATCGACACTTACTAGTGCATGGGGTATCTTGTACTGATATTACACTATGCACTTTCTACACAAATTTTGGAGCTGGTAGTGGCTAATCGAGAGGTCGATTGCAGTCATTTCATCAAGAAGATTCAAGGTAGTCCTGTTGGCGTCTGCAGACCCTGGCGTCCCTCTTATGTTTTCTACATTCCTGTTTACTTTTCTTTCGAAACAATTGTAATTTCCTTCAGACCAATATTTTTAGAAATTCTAGAATATTCGTGAGTTGTGACACTGGATTCTCGGTAATGAGAGCTATAATATTGATAATGGTGTATATCTGCAATGAGACTTTTTACGTACTTCCGCATTTACTTCTACTTGATTTAGTTTTTTAATTTTAATATACAAAATGTAAAGGAAAAAGGTTAATAAAACTCGAACGTTGGCTTGGGTAGAGAGTGTGATGTTAGGAGCCATCACGGTCCCGATGGTGGAAATTCTGGGTCGTGACAAGTTGGTATCAGAGCACTAGGTTGCCTAGGTCTTACAATTTGCGAACAAGCTAGGTAGATTCTGAGGGATTGGTACGCAGACATCTGTGCTTATCCCCCAAAGGCTACAGAGTTTAGGGACAATTTCACTTTTATTCTTCTCTGTCGTGTGATTTGATCTCTAAATGCTAATTGAACTCTCTACTCTTGTTCCTTCGCAGATGGCAAGAATACGTACCGCTTCTTCAATTGAGTAGTAGCTAGACCCCCTAGTGGCAGCTCCTACGAGGGGCAGAGGATAAGGTTGAGGCAGAGGTAGGGTTCAACCCCAGAGCTCGAGTAAAAGCACCAGCAGTGGAGGCAGTTCGAGCGCCTTCAGTAAGGTTCTATGACTATCACTTGGTACGAGACTAGATTTGTTGATTTGGACAGTTATTCTCTTTTTATGCTTCCTACCGAAAGAGGGGGAGGTTTATCGAGGACTTGCTCAGCCTATCAGATTGCAGATGGCTAAGGAGACAAGGAGTGAGATTTCTTTACAGAACGTAGTCAATATGGCCAGACGAGTTGAGATGGTTCTATCTCACGGAAGTGGTCAGGGGTTTTACAAGAGGTTGCATCACTCCGGTAGATTCAGTGGGGCCTCATCTAGAGGTTGAGGTACTTTTGGTAAGGGCTATCATCTCAGTCCTTTTCATTCAGCACTTCAGACATCCCATGGAGCTTCAGAGAGTCGTGGTCATTATGTACCTCTTGCAGGGCAACCAGCTTATAGTGTACCACCAGCTCCTATCAGAGCACCTCCTCTTCAGAGTTATTATCACGGTCAGCCTCAGTTTCCACAACCGTAGTATCAGGATAGATGTTTCGAGTGTGGTGAGTATGGGCTTATTCGGAGGACTTGTCCAAGATTGGTGAGTGTTCAGTCACAGCAACAAGGTTCTCGCGCCATAATTATGGAACCACCTGCTCACCCAACTAGAGGTAGGGGTCAGGGAGCTAGAGGTAGAGGTCATGCCATTAGAGGTGGAGGCTAGGCCGCCAGAGGTAGAGGTCAGGCCATTAAAGGTGGAGGTCAGGCTGCTGAGGGGCTGGTCAGGCCGCGAGAGGTGGAGGCTAGGCCGCTAAAGGTGGAGGCTAGGCCGCTAGACGTCAGCCAGCAGGAGGGCATCCCAAGGATATGGTTCAGAGTGGTGGGGCCCAGCCCTGATGTTATGATTTCCCAGCCAAGGCTGAGGCTGAGTCATCTGATGTTGTTATCACATGTAACATTTCAGTTTGCAGTAGAGATGCTTCTGTTCTATTTGATCTAGGGCCTACATACTCTTATGTGTTATCTTATTTTGCTTCATATTTGGTTGTGCCTTGTGATTCTTTGAGTGCTCCCGTGTATGTGTCCACACTGGTGGGGGATTCTATTATTGTAGATTGTGTCTATCGTTCGTGTGTGGTTATTATTAGGGGTCTTGAGACTAGCGTAGATCTCCTACTTCTCGATATGGTTGATTTTGATATTATTTTGGGATAGAGTGGCTATCAACTTATCATGCTATATTGGACTTTCACGTCAAGACCGTGACCTTAGCATTGTTGGGGTTGTCTCGAGAGTGGAGAGGGACTCCTGTTCATTTTACCAACAAGGTTATCTTTTATATCAAGGCTCGGTGTATGGCCTAGAAGAGGTGTTTGGCTTATTTGGCTTATGTTTGTGATTCTAGTGCGAAGGTTCTTTCCATGGATTTTGTGCTAGTTGTTCGGGAGTTCCTAAAGGTATATCCTGCAGACCTGCCGGGATGCCACCCGAAAGGGATATTGACTTTTGCATTGATTTTGCATCGGGCACTCGGCCCATTTCTATTTTGCCATACAGCATGGCCCTGCCAGAGTTGAAAGAATTAAAGGAGCAGCTGCAACATTTGCTTGATAAGGGTTTATTAGACCTAGTGTCTCGCCCTAGGGTGCGCCGATATTGTTTTTAAAGAAGAATGATGGGTCGATGAGGATGTGCATAGACTATCGGTAGTTGAACAAAGTCACCATAAAGAACAAGCACCCATTGTCGATGATTGATGACTTTTGATCAGCTTTAGGGTGCCAAGGTGTTTTCAAAGATGGATTTGAGGTCTGGCTACCATCAGTGGAGGATTAGGCCATTCGATGTCCCTAAGACAGCTTTTCGGACTCGGTACGGGCATTATGAGTTTCTAGCGATGTCATTTGGCTTGAAAAATGCTCCAGCAACATTCATGGATTTGATGAACCAGGTGTTCAAGCCCTATCTGGATTCCTTCGTGATTGTTTTTATCGATGACATCTTGATCTACTCCCGCAGTCGAGAGGAGCATGACCAACATCTTTAGATCGTACTTCAGACTTTGAGAGACTGCCAGTTATATGCTAAGTTTTCAAAATATGAGTTTTGTTTGAGTTCAATTGCTTTCTTGGGTCACGTTGTATCAGCATAGGGTATTCAGGTGGATCCTAAGAAGATTGAGGCCATTCAGAATTGGCCTAGCCCTATTTCAGCCACAGAGATCTATAGTTCATTGGGATTGGTGTGTTTTTACTGTCGGTTTGTAAAGTGGTTTTATCTATAGCGAACACATTTACCAGGTTGACTCAGAAGGGTGCCACGTTCAGATAGTCGGACGAGTGTGAGGCGATCTTTCAGAAGCTCAAGAGAGCTTTGACTACGGCACCAGTGTTTGTGTTGCCCACAGGTTCAGGGCCCTATACAGTATATTGTGACGCATCTCGTATTGACTTAGTGTGGTATTGATGCAGGGTGGTAAGGTTAATGCATATGCTTCGCGGCAGCTAAAGGTTCACTAGAAGAATAATCCAGTTCATGATTTAGAATTGGCAGCCATTATTCAAGCGCTGAAGATTTGGAGGCACTATTTATATGGCGTGTCATGTGAGGTGTTCACAAATCATGAGAGTGCATTATTTGTTCAAGCAGAAGGAGCTTAATTTGAGGCAGAGAAGGTGGTTGGAGCTATTGAAAGACTATGATATCACCATCTTGTATCATCCCGGGAAGGCCAATGTGGTAGTTGAAGCTTTGAGTAGGAAGTCAGCTAGTATGGGCAGCCTTGCATACATTCCAGTTGGTGAGAGACCGCTTGCATTAGATGTTCAGGCCTTGGCCAATCAGTTTGTAAGGTTGGATGTTTCTGAGCCTAGTTGTGTTTTAGCTTGCACAATCACTCGATTTTCCTTGTTTGAGCATATCATTGAGAGACAGTATGATGACACTCATTTTCTTGTCCTTCTGGACACTGTGCGGCACGATGATGCCAAGCAGGTTACGATTGGAGATGATGGAGTTTTAAGGATGCAGGGTCGTGTTTGTGCCTAATATGTATGGACTTCGTGAGTTGATTCTAGAGGAGGCTCACATTTCCCGGTATTCTATTCATCCGGGTGCCACCAAGATGTATCGGCACTTACGGCAGCATTACTGGTGGAGGAGAATAAAGAAGGATATAGTTGCATATGTAGCTCGGTGTCTAAATTGTCATCAAGTAAAGTACGAGCATTAGAGACCTGGTGATTTGCTTCAGAAGATAGAGATTCCTGAGTGGAAGTGGGAGCATATCACTATAGATTTCATTGTTGGACTTCCACGGACTTAGAGGAAGTTCGATGCAGTTTGGGTTATTGTGGATATAGTGAACAGGTCAGCGCACTTTATTCTTATGACAGTTTCCTATTCTTCAGAGCGGTTGGCGCAAATTTAAACTCGTGAGATCGTTCGTATTAATGGTGTGCGCGTGTCTAACATTTCGGATCGAGTACGTAGTTTACCTCGTATTTATGGAGGGCAGTACAGCATGAGTTGGGTACGTGGGTCGAGTTGAGCATAGCATTTCATCCTCAGATAGACAGACAGTCTAAGCATACTATTCAGATCCTGGAGGATATGCTTTGTGCCTGTGTTATTGACTTTCGAGGTTCTTGGGATCAGTTCTTGCCGTTAGCAGAGTTTGCCTACAACAATATCTATCAGTCGAGCATACAGATAGCTATGAGGCATTATATGGTAGACGGTGTCGATCGCTGGTTAGATGGTTTGAGCTGGGGGAGGCTTGGTTATTGGGTACAGATATAGTGCAGCATGCCTTGGATAAGGTTAAGATCATTAAGGATAAACTTCATACAACGCATTCCAGGCAAAAGAGTTATGCCGACCGTAAGGTTCGTGATGTGGCATTCATGTTTGGAGAGAGAGTGTTGCTTCGGGTGTCACTCATGAAGGGTGTGATGCGGTTTAGGAAGAAGGCAAGTTAAGCCCTAGGTTCATCAGGCCTTTTGAGATTCTTGATCAAGTGGGAGAGGTGCCCTACATATTTGTGTTGCCCCAAGGCCTATCAGCGGTACATCCAGTGTATCATGTGTACATGCTTCGAAAGTATCACGACGATCCATCCCACGTGTTAGATTTCAGCGTTGTCCAGTTGGACAAGGATTTGACCTACGAGGAAGAGACGGTAGCCATTTTAGACTAGTAGGTTTGTCAGTTGAGATCAAAGAGTTATCATTTGATTCGAGTGCAATGGAGAGGTCAGCCTATTGAGGTAGCTACCCGGGAAAATGGTTCTGATATGCGGAGCAGATATCCCCACCTTTTCACCACCTCAGGTACTTTTCTATGCCCGTTCTAGGACAAATGGTTATTTTAGAGGTGGAGAATGTGATGACCCAAAGTATCATCTTATGTTTTAGAAAACGATTCCGTGTTCTGAGGCCATCAAAACCTCATTTTATTCCTCCTCAATTTACATGCACAGTCCGAGCGTGTTTTCGGAAAGCTTTTATGTGGAAAATTGATAAAATAATAATTTTTTCCCCAAAAATTTGATTTTTGTTGACTTCGATCAACTTTTTGAGTAAACGGAACGGGATCCGTATTTTGACGGCCCCAGAGGGTCCGCAGTAAAATATGGGACCTGGGTGTATGCCTGGAATCGGATTCGGAGGTACCTAGCCCAAGTAATGAATTTTTGTTAAAAATTGTAAGTTTGAAAATATAATGATTTAAAGAATTTGATTAATGATTGATCTCATTGGTATCGGGACCGCATCTTGGTTCCACAACCCGTTACAGGTTTAAAATAATATTTAATTCATGTCTGCGAAATTTGGTACAAATCAGAGTTGATTTGACGTGATTCGGGCATCCGGTTGAGAAAAGAGGAATTTCAGATGTTCTTAAGAATTTCATGTGTTTTGGTGTTAAATCCGTAATTTTAGATGTTATTTTGGAGATTTGATCACATGAGCAAGTTTGTATGATGTTGTAAGACTTGTGTGCATGTTTAGTTTGGAGCCCCGAGGGCTCGGGTGAGTTTCGAATAAGCTACGAAGAGATTTGGACTTAAGAAAATTTACCGGTATGCTTCAGGTCGGCAAATCTCGTATTTGGAAAGAATGTTCGCATTTGCGAGCATGGGAGGGGACTGGGTTGGTCGCATTTGTGAAGAATTCACCGCATTTGCGGAAGTCCAAGTTAGCATTTGCGACTGAAACTTTGCATTTGTGAAGGCTGCGTGAGTGCGAGGGGTTCGCAATTGCGATGCTTTTCTCACATTTGCTAGCTTTGCATTTTGCGAAGCTCAGGCCGCAAATGTGACATCTGCAGCTGATAAGTCTTGACTTAGATGGGATTTTCTACTTATTCTCCCATTTATCAAAACCTAGAACACAAGAGGCGATTTTCCAAAGACATTTTCTTCCCCAAATTCCAAGTAATTCTTAACTAGTTTCTTCAATCTTTTACCTCTTTTTACAAGATTTCATCCTAGAATCTAGGATTTTTCATGGTGGAATTGGGGATTTTTGAGTAGAATTTAGGAATTTCGAAATTTGGGGATTTAGACCTCAAATTGAGGCCGGCTTCCAAAATCAATTATATATCTGGGCTCGGGGTGAATGGGTAATCCGATTTTGGTTCGAATTTTGTGTGTTGACCAAGCGGGCCCGGGGTCGATTTTTGACGTTTTGGGGGAAATGTTTGGAAACTTGTAATTATGTATTGGAATTGATTTCTTTAGCGATAATTGAAGTTGTTAAGTTAACTATGACTAGATAGGAGTGGTTCGAGGTGGAAACTAGAGGAAAAGCGGTAATTGAGCTTTGAGTTGGTTGTGGATTGAGGTAAGTATTGTGTCTAACTTTGACTTGAGGGATTAGGGATACCCGACTTAATTGCTATGCGAAAATCCATGTGTGTGGCGTTAGGTGAGGTGATGAATACCTATGCGCCGCCAAATTTTCTGTTTTACCAGTTTCTTTCACCGTTCTTAATATTTTGTCTTCCTGTCTTAACTACTACATACTTATTGGTATTTCCATATTTAATTGCTACTTGTTAGATGTTGTTTTTCTTTATTGAAGGTATTAGCTATCTTGTAGTTTCATTGTATCACATTATTGGTTTAAGTTGGTTTATCGGTGTTTTATGGTACATTTTGGGTTGGTCTCGCTGTGTAGTATTAATTGTGTGAAGTTCCATAATTGTGTGGCTTTCTATTTGCTTTGATTTGAGGCTTAAATATTGTGGAGAGTTTTGAGCTAAATTGTTTAATTCTTGATCTTATTGCGTGATTGGTATTGATATGGTAGGATCGGCTTGCGCGCCGCAACAGGAGTAATAAGGGTAATATATATTGAGGAGAAATAAGGGTGAAATGCTATTATATGGTAGGATTGGGTTGCGCGCCGCAACAGGAGTAATAATGGTGGGATATTAAAGAGAAATAAGGGTGAATCACTATTGTACGATGGGAACGGGTTGCACGCCACAATATGAGGAATAAGGGTGGATTGATCTTGAGTAATAAGGGTGAATGCTCATATTGATATTGATTATATAGTGGTATCGGGATGCGTGACGCATCAATTTATGTGTTTATGTATCACTCTTCTACTGTGAAAGTTATTTAGTAGTTTTTCTTTTCACTTAAGGATTGGTTATAGCTGGGTACTAACGAAATACTGGAGTTCTGTATTCCTTCCTTACAAGTTACTATTTTATTTTGTTTCGTTCTTCTTTCTATTTTATTATGCACTGTATGCATGTTGTATTGTAACTGCTCGGCCGTACCTCGTCGCTACCTCGTCGAGGTTAGGCTCGACACTTACCAGTACATGGGATCGGTTGTACTGATACTGCACTCTGCACTTTCTGTGCAGATTTTGGAGCTGATAGTAGCTGATCGAGAGGTCGGTTGCAGACATTTCATCTCGGAGACCCAAGGTAATCCTGTTGGCGTCCGCAGGCCCTAGCATATCTTATTTTTTCTACATTCCTATTTTCTCTTCTTTCAAAACAGTTGTAATTTCCTTTAAACCAGTGTTTGTTGAAATTCTATAATGTTCGTGAGTTGTGACACCGGATTATGGGTAATGATAGCTATAATATTGATATAGATATGTGATGAGACTCTTTACGTACTTTGGCATTTACTTCTACTTGATTTAGTTTGTTAATTTTAATCTATGAAATGTAAAGGAAAAAGTTTAATAAATTTCTAACGTCGGCTTGCCTAGCGAGTGTGATGTTAGGCGTCATCACGGTCCCGATGGTGGGAATTTAGGATCCTGACACCAGGTAGGATCCAAAGAATCTGATCTCATGAACCAACTAGCGAAAGCCTGAACATCCATGGCTAGTGGCCTATCCACTATCGGTAAATATGCCAAACTACACATGCTCTCAGCCTTCCAACTCAATGCATCGGCCACTACTTTGGCCTTCCCCAGATGATATAATATGGTGATATAATAGACTTTCAACAACTCTTACCATCTCTACTGCCGCAAATTGAGGTCTTTCTGCTTGACTAGGTAATGGAGGCTATGATGGTCGGTATAGACCTCACATAGAACGATGTATAGATAGTGCCTCCAAATCTTCAACGCATGAACAATGGCTGCCAACTCTAAGTCATTCACAGGGTAATTCCTCTCATGAACCTTCACCTAACCGAGACGCATAGGCAATCTCCCTACCATCCTACATCAATACCACGCCAAACCCAATATGCGATGCATTACAATACACGGTGTAAGATCCTGAACCTGTAGGTAATACCAACATTAGGTTTGTAGTCAATGCAGTCTTGAGTTTTCAAAAAGCTCAACTCACACTCGTCGGACCATCTGAAAAGAGAACACTTCTAGGTTAACTTGGTCAATGAGCTGAGAGAGATGAAAAATCCTCCACGAACCGGCGGTAATAACCCGCCAAACGCAAGATGATCCAAATCACTGTAGTTGAAGTAGGTCTAGGAGAGTTCTGAACTACCTCAATCTTCATAGGATCCACCTTAATGCCCTCAGAAGACACAACATGGCCCAAAAGGGCAACCGAGTCCAACCAGAACTCACACTTCGAAAACTTGACATATAACTGACGATCCATCAAATTCTAAAGTACGATGCAAAGATACTGCTCATGCTCCTCTGGACTGAGGGAGTAAACCAAAACATCATCAATGAAGACAATCACAAAGGAATCCAGATAGAGATTGAACACCCGATTTATCAAATCCATAAAGGCTTCTGGGGCGTTAGTCAAGCCAAATGACATCACCAAAAACTTGTAGTGACCATATCGAGTCCGAAAAGTTGGTTTATGAACATCAGATTTCAACTTGAAAACTCATTTTTCACAATCTTTCACATAATGCGTTGGAACGCCCTCGGGACCCTTACCAAACATGCGTACAAGTCCAAAAATATCATGTGAACCTACCAGAATCGTCAAAATATCGATCCGAGGTTTTTTATCAAATATATTGACCATGGTCAAGCCAAACGTTATTTTAAGTCAAAAATTACTTTTGCTTCAAAAATTTACGTAGAAGCTGTCCGAAAAGTGACAGGGACCACGCACGCAAATAAAGAAATATCAAATGAAGCTAGGAGAGGCCTAGAAATTCAAAAATTAAGGTTAGTACCCAAAACGACCTATCGAGTTATCATAGTTGTATGAAAATTGTATTTAAGTTATATTTTGTTGTAATTATATTTTTTATTTGAATATTGTAACAAAGTTGAAAACAAGTTGTGTATTGTATGAATGGTCTCTTAGAAATTGTATTTAAGTTATAAAGATTGTTTTTTATATAAAGTTATTGGTATGTAGTATGATAATTGTATTTGTATTCTATTATAATTATATTAGTTTTGTATGAAATTTATATATATGTATCAAAATTATATTAAAGATATATTATAGTTGTACGAAATTTGTATTTAAGTTATTGTTGTTGTAATTGTATTATTTTTGTATTAATATTGTATGAAAATTGTAAATAAATTATATATTACATGAATAATCTTATGAAATTTGTATTTTAAATCGTCAGTTGTTATAGATATATCAAATTTATATGAAAGTTGTAAATAAATTATATAACTTCTGAACCAATTTGATAGCTTGATGATTAAAATGCAAAAGTTTATGAAATTCTTATAGATTTGGTACAATTGCTTGGTGATTGAAATTCAGGTGTCAAATGAAGTTTCATATTTTATGAATTGTCAATCGTAAAAATTCGTATAAATTTGGTAATCTAACAGTTTTATAACTTGCTGAAATCAATTGTACCAAATTTATATGATATTCGTCAATTGTTATCAAATTTGTTGTTTACAAAGTTCGTTGTCAATTCAACACCGTCAATTACCTTAGTCTCAACATTGCCGCTGTGAATGTGGAGAAAAGAAAGCTATTTTGACAGAAGAAAAGGAAGAGATGAGAGAACAAATGACGGAAGAAGAAGAGGCAGAGATGATAACGTAAGAAGAAGGAAGGAGGCGGCAGAAACAGATGGAGAGAAGAGAAGAGGAAAAATAGAAGTATGGATTGGGAGCTTTTTAACAGAATTGTATATAATTTATAGAAAAAATACAGTGTCAATAAATATCAAACACTAGACAACTCTAATGATAAATAAACTTCAAATATTATATAGGAACAAAAATATCTCATGCAACTTTTTATATTGTATACTTCCACTGTCCTCAGTGGCAGCTGCAAGATTTAATTCAAGCGAAATCAGTTTGGCAATGTAACATTATTAAGATGATAGTGAGAAAAAGAAAATTGTCGTGTCCAAGAAAGTGAATTTTGTATGTTTTTTGAGCAAACAGGAAATATATATATTAAACGTTAAGGAACATGCATTATATGTGATTTGAAGTTTGTGTCACATAGGACATTTTGATTACCTATGCTTGCTAAAGTATTACAAGCACCATAGAATAAAAGTTTTATAAAAATATATTGTTCTAGTACATCATCTTCTACTAGGATTTTAATATCTGCTGAATGATCAACAAAAACTTTCTTCTTCTTCCTGGTATTAGCAATTCCCATCTGAGCTAGCTGGTGAGCTATCTTAATCCCTTGCCGGAACTCGTGCTGGAGGCTGACCTGCTTCTGTTGGTGCATTAACGACCTGCATTTATGGATAGTGTTAGCATATAGATTATTTTCTTGTTGGATTGACAGGATTACTTCCGTGGAGTCTGTTTTAATTTCTAGTGGAAACAACCCCCATTCATGGGCAGTTTTTAGTCCTTCTGGTAGGGCTTTGATCTTTGCTTCTAGACAACCGTTTGCATGTGCAGATTTGTTATACCCAACAATCCAATCATCCTTTGTATTCCTGATTGCTCCATCTAGGCCACAAATTTGCATGTTTTTGTGGAAGCTAGCATCAATGTTTAATTTAAACCATCCTATTGGAGGTTTATGCCATCTAACCTTAATATGGAGCTTTGAAGATGGTTGCACATTTTTTTTAAGTTAAAAGGCAAAACTCAATAGCTCTATCCATAATGTGATTAATGTTTATAGGGAAATTGGTATTGTTCTGGTTGTTACTATTTCTATTAATACAAATATGCCAAATAGCAAAAGGGAAGAAGAGATTCCAATTTTAAAAAAATTTGTTGAGGGTGTAGTTAAAATTCTTTTATTGGATTAGCCAGTGATCACCATCATCCCTATAAACATTATGTCATCCAAGGGTTTCCCAAAGATATTTGGTTGCTTGGCACTTAAGGAAGACATGAGTAATAGATTCATTTATATAATTTCTACATATAGGGCAATGAGGGTCTATATTCAGACCAATATTTGCAACATATTGTCTACAAGAAATTCTATTGTAAAGACATTGCCAAAGAAAGAACTCGATGTTAGGGCATGAAAAGTCCCAAATCCAGTTGAAATCCATATCCTTGCTCTCATTAGCGTTCATTAAGAAGTAGCAAGTTTTACTTGTGAAGAGGCCTTTTGTATTTAGGGATCAAATAGGGATATCACTATTAGGGCTTTTAACAAGGATTTTTGCCTTTGATATGGATTCCTTGATATCATCCGAAAGATAGAGGGATATATTAGTAAAGTGCCAATTCTTTCCATCAAAGATATCTCTTAATTTTAAAGAATAGTCATTCTTCAATAAAGGGCCGTCTAGTGTGTTCCTAAAGTTTCCCAGGTTAGGGATCCAATTAGTTTCCCAAATATTCATGTTTGAGTGGTGATGAAGTTGCCAATTGATACCTTGGAGCATATTTCCCATCCCTTTTGAATACTTTTCCATATAAAGGAAGTACTCCTAGAGTTATAGTTGTTGGCATACGCAGTAATGACAAGATGAGCCCACTGGGTGGTAGGTTTTGTAATGGCTCTCCAGGCAAGATTAACAAGATTAGAAATATTTTTATCCTTGGCGTTATGAAGACCCAGGCATCCAATGCTCTTAGGTTGGCAAACAGTCGACCAATTAATGAGGTATAATTTTCGCTTCTCATTTTGTAGTACCTCATATGAAATCTCTTTGAACTTTATCAATTTTATTGAGGATGTTCATAGGGAGGAGGGTAAATTGCATGTTATGGTTAGGAATTGAGTTTAGACGGGAAAGAGAGAGAGTTGTCCGGCCTGCTATATTCAGAAAATTTATTTTCCAAGCCATTAATTTGGCTCTCATTTTGTCAATGATAAATTGATAATCTTTTAGTCTAGGATGTTTATTAAGGATAGGAAAGCCTAAATAACTACCAAAGGAATCACTTTTTTGATACTAAGAATATTGGTAATTTCATATGTAAAATTTTTGGGACAATTTGTGGAGAATATAATGTTTGACTTGGAAGTGTTGATACATTGGCCTGAGAGATTACAAAAGAGTTCTAGGCCTTTTTGAATTGTATGGATTGATTTCATATTGGCTCTGGCCATTAAAGTAAGATCGTCAGCAAAGAAAAGGTGAGAGAATTTGGGACCTTTTTTTCTATTGTAATTGGATCGCAATTACTAACATCAACTTGATGATTTATATAGCGTGACAATATTTTGAGGCAGAGGATGAAGATATATGGAGATATAGAGTCACCTTGCCTGATTCCTCAGCTTGGTTGAAAAAAGGTAGTGATAGAGCTATTTACTAGAACAGCTCTAGAGCTAGTTGAGATGTAATTTAAGAGGATTTTCTTAAATTTTGGAAGGAATTTGAAGTAATTTAAGGTGTGATGCACAAACGACCATTCTAAACAATCTGTCACGACCCAAACCCCGCTCCGGTCGTGATAGCACATCTTGTGAAGACAAAGCCAACCAACCAACCCTATTTGCCTTTTTCAAAAATAGATAACATGAATAAATAATTTTAAAGATGATTGAATAATATTATTTGGCGGAAGTACAACCAAACACAGCCCAAACCGGGGTATCACAAGTCACGAGCATCTAGATGAGTCTAAATACAACTACAAGGCCAATAATATACATAATAAAATTTAGAATCAAAGGAAGAAGATCCGGTTCCGCGAACACTAGCGGTCACCTTGCTCAGCTACGATAGCAAAATCTTCCACCAGCTCAAAACCCGCTACCGGGTGAATAATTACCTGCATCTGCACGCGAGGTGCAGGGAGTAAAGTGAGTACTCCAACTGAGTAATAAAAGTAAATAATAACTGAGCAGCAAGAAATCACGTAAGCAGCCAACATGTTGTATAGAAGCTGGGTACAAATTTATGAGAAAACTGTGAAATCTGTGATATCTTTAGAAAAACCTTGGCTCAGTTTAAATCTCTTTTGAAAATGATCTTTTCAATAATTACGAAAATAATTTCAAAAAAGTTAGTGCTGATAAGCATGAAAAAATCTACCCCTCGGGCACAAATACCACAGTATAACAGGTAAAAAGACAAGTAATTATGCAAGATGGGCACATCAAAGTTCGCCCCTCGGGCAATATCTCAAAATAGTACCATCCCCTCGGGCTCAATATCACATCACTCAGAACACTATCAGCCCCTCAGGCTCTGTATCAGTCACACAGTACAACATCAGCCCCTCGGGCTCACTCTTAAATCACATGGGTACTCGCGCTCATTATGGGGGTGCAGACTCCGGAGGGGCTCCTACAGCCCAAGCGCTATATCGTCATAAGGCCCGAAAGCTTGTACATATCAACATGAGTCCAGAAAGCCTTCTCACATTACACTCGAGGCCTGAAAGCCTCCTCACATATCACTCGAGGCCTGAAAGCCTCCTCACATATCACTCGAGGCCTGAAAGCCTCCTCACCTTACGCTCGAGGCCGGAAAGCCTCACTCAATCCAGAAAATATCATAAACCCCTCGGTCATCAATAAAAATAGTAGTGCTCAGCCCAATTAACAGTAGAAAGTATCATTTAAGTCTCAAAGTTCAATTAAAATGGCTGAGTTTGTAAATCAGTATAATTAACAGGACTGAGTTCAAGTAGTATGTCAAATAGTGAGAAAATAGTGATAAAATCCCCGAAGGATTCAAATAATTGGCACGAATCCCAAATATGGAAATCAGCCCAAATCATGATAATAACAAATATGTTTCAGTCAAATACGCGATAAAATCATCAATCGGGGCGGACCAAGTCACAATCCCCAACGGTGCTCTACCCCACGCTCGCTATCCGGCGTGTAATTCACCTTAATATAGCACTATGGTGTGCAAATCCAGGATTTCAAACCCTCCCGATATCATTTACAATCATTACTCACCTCGAACCGGTGAAATCTCTAGCTCGCAACGCCTTTTCCCCTCAAACCGGCCTCCAAGCGCGTCGAATCTATCCAACATCAGAGCGAATACATCACAATATGCCAATGGGTCGATACCCAATCGAAAAAAATTGAAAAATAGCAAAAATCTCGAAATTAGCAAAATCGGAGCCCCAGACCCACTTTTCGAAAATCAGAAAATTTAACATCAATGGATTCCTCATCTTCTCATGAGTTCATACATACTAAGAACTCTCAAATCCGAGCTCAAATGACCCATTAAATCCCAATTTGAAATATCAAAACTCAAGCCCTAGTTCATCAATTTTAGGCTTAATTTCCTTGATTTTCAAGGTTAATTTCACATAATAATCATGTTTTTAACTCATAAAACTTACCTCCAGTCAATCCCAGTCGAAACCCTCTTCAATTGCTCCCAAAAAGCTCTCAAGATATTCAACCAAGGAGGAAAATAACTTAGACTCGCGGATGAAATATCATTAAAACCCATTCTGCCTAGTCATTACCGCAGCTGCGATAAAAATGTCGCTTCTGCGACTTTCGCTTCTGCAGTCTCATTCCGCTTCTGCGGAAAATCCCAAAATCCAAGACCCGCTTCTGCGAGGCAAAATCCCGCATCTGCGACTTCGTAGATGCGGCCACCCAACCGCTTCTGTGGAAATAGTGGCCCCGACAAAACCTCGCTCTGCGATCCTCCCTTCGCTTCTGCTTGACTGCACCTGCGGTCCCATAACCACAGGTGCGAAAACACCAGATACCAGCAGACCTTTAACATGCAAAAATTCCAAAATTCTCCGCTTAACCATCCGATCTCACCCCGAGGCCCCCGGGACCTCAACCAAAAACACAAACATGATCCAATACCTTATTCAAACTTGATCCAATCATCAAAACACCACGATTAACACTAAAACCATCAAATTACATCAATCCAAGCCTAAGTTCCTCAAATTCTTCCGAAACTCACATTCGAACAAAAACCCAACCAAACCACCTCCGAATCGCCTGAAAATTTGTACACACATCCCAAATCACCTAACGAAGCAATTGCGACTCTCAGAATTCCATTTCGACCCTCGGATCAAAATCTCACCTATCAACCGGAATTCGCCGAAACACTAACTTCGCCAATTCAAGCCTAATTCTACATCGGACCTCCAAAATCAATTCTGATCACACTCCTAAGTCAAAAATCATCCCCTGAAGCTAACCGAATCACCGAAAATCACATCCGAGCCCTATAACTCATAAGTCAACCTCCGATTGACTTTTCCAAACCAAGCCTTCCTTAAAGAGAGTAAGTGTCTCATTTCCTACCAAAACCAATCCAAATCAACTCTAACACACCAATTACTGATAATGAAACATGAAGAAGCATAAAAATGGGGGAAACGGGGCGGTAACTCCTGAGACAATGGGTCGGGTCGTCACATCCTCCCCAACTTAATCAAACGCTCGTCCTCGAGCGTACCTGGAGTTGTCCTAGAAGCCAATCAATAGATGAATGACCTTACAAAGCATATACCCGGGGGTGATCCCACGTCACCCTATCTCGCATAGGTCCGATAACACAACATAACTTAAATTTCCACAATCCATCTAGTCCATAAACCATAGAACCACATTGCACTTTCCGAAATCATACACAAGATCAGAACCTCACATCTATATTAAGAATAAACCCGAACCAGCTGTAATAACCCATACCTGCAACCTCAGGTGCAATCACATGATTTCCTACATAATCCAGAAACTCGAAACGATCTATTCACAGCAGTTGCCCACAACACCCGAATACCAATAGAAAACCTATTATCAATTAAGGTCTTATTCCAACACTTTCATATACTACCAACGATAAAATGAAACACGCAATAAACCATAACCATTTCTCATATCAACCGTCCATGAAGCCACTTCCCTTTGACTAATACCACAGCAGATTCCTAGCTGAACCTCGATATTATCCATCCAACAAGCTAAAATCAAATCCGTTCGTATTCATTAGTGACCCCAAAGATCATCTCGAATCCAACACACCACCCTGGTGATATGACACCTCAATATAGGCCTAAGACACAACTTGCATAATACGCGCACCAATAAGAAATGATCTGAATATACTCAAATCATGAAAATGACTCAAACGAACGAGCTGTACCTCAAGCTCATCAATATCATCATCACACAAGGCTGAGACCCCGTCTCACATCATAGAAATAGAACACCTGAATCTACCCTGAAAGGTCATATCTCCACGTGGCCTCGCCACAATGCACGATCCTATCCAAACACTGTTACACATGAAACATCTCAAGTCACTATGCTTAAAATCAACAGCCACGCACAGTTTGATGTCTGGAACCCAAGCAATGCATTACACCTACAATGAAACATATAACATACAACACGCAACCCGATAGGTCATAACCAACACTCCATTTACCGAGCAACACCCAATTACTCTTCCCGCTCGACTTTCACTATAAATCCCCAATAGAACCGCAACATATGTGCCCATAAACAACGAATCATAATGCCTCACAACACCGAAAAGCAACTCAAGCTGAATATGTAGCCACATCAGCCTGCCAACAAACTCATTACCAAGGAGCCTGAAGCTGCTCCTTCTACTACTACAACTCCTGCCAGAGCCATATATTACGGTGCCCGGTACCAAATCAATATCGAAATCCACAACCTCGCCCGGTGACATGCCCGGCAACAAGAAACGCATCCGAAAAGTGCCTCAACACCGAAAATGAATTAATGCTAGAAACCTCTGCACTGACATCCATCACGAAGGCACAATTAAGAAAAGCAATTCTTCCCAACCGTCGGCTTAGTCTTTGAAATATAAACCACTCTATTAGAACATAATCCAACACACCTCGCCACTCAACCCGTGGCATTTTCCGGCATAGCCCATAGCGCAATAATCTAGAATAACCCAACACTGAGACAGCCAGTCTACACCCCAATATCATATCCAAAATCAAACATACCAGGCAAAGAAAGATCCACTCGGGCCTCCAAATCCCAATAGCCACTAAACAGCATCGATACCTACGATCCACAACCACTACATAGTCTTTACCTGAGAACTCCCAGTCTCCAACTCCATATAGCACACGAATCACCATACCTGATCCCGAATTCTGCCATATGAATACATATCAACCCTCAAGTACCCAATTGACGCACTCATCTAGTCAAGAACTTCCATTGATCCCATCTAGAAGAAAAATCATTACACACTCCATGCTCCGCATGTCCATAGAAAATATACATCTCCAAACCACGATGAAACCCAACAAGAATTCTCTCCCAATTCCATTTGCACAAGCTAAACTGTCAGGACTGAATCATTCTAACTAGACCAAGCTAAACAAGTTGTCAGAACTCAAGAGCTTTACTGCAAAATACCTGTACGAACTCATTGCCTTGAACACACGTGAAGAATTAATCACATCCTTACCATACCGATTCGGTCTTCTATCAAGATACTCCACGCATATAAATTTCCTTCTGTTCCATCCTCAACTTGATATTTCCCCTTGCTGTAGCACCACAATGCCTCACCCAGGCTTACCACACGAGACCCAAGCATGAACCACACTGTCTGAAACCCATAAGCCGCTGAATACTCTCCCTCAAATATTCCCGAAAACACCACCTTTCGTAGTACTTTATTCTGAAGAACTTCCAGTGAATCTAAATTCGTTACCTTTTCTTTCCTGATACTGATGCATAGAATCCCATAATTAACATAGAAATACCACAAATCTGAACCTCTTCCAATGAAAACACAGTTTCTAACCACACATGCAACTTTAAGATACCCGATTGTTCCCTGTAGACTCTTGAACACATTAGAACCATTTTCAAAAGTCATTCCCTCTTATTCAAACTGTAACTTACCTGACCTAACGAACAGAACCACCTGCGCCTCATTCGCACACCGATGCCGCAAAATGAAATCCTCATCTCAATACAACCAGGCAACACCTCGCTCTATGCCGAGCATTCTTTACCAACAACAATCTAGACATTCCCTGATTCTCATACTCTATAAAGCATAATATGACCTCTATCACAATTTTTCTTCACTCGTGCCATCCTCGGTTCAATTTTCGCAACCCGAACTGATTTGCCAGCATGCCTCAATCGGAACCAACATAGCACATAATCGTGCAATCAGCTAATCAACAGCAACCTCCCTAACTTGGCTCGAAGCCATATATCAGGACACACTCAACAACACATAAAACTTTTACTCTAATGATGCCACAATACCATAGTGAGATTAAACTCAAATCATTAACAAGTTTGTGAAAACACAGATCATCTAGTACTGTAATCCTCTGCAAATCTCGCATTCATCCCCACATCAGTCGAGTCCACTCTCTTAAGCGACCTGAATTTTCAAATTTCAACACGTACTTTTCAATTGCACATGAGATCTTCTAACATACCCCTAGGGATCATACCACTTATGAACACTCCGCAGGAGATAACCCACCTGGTTTGCCTCAATTTAGTATTTTTGCATACCTTCCACCGTCATACTCATTACGCAGTCATTTAGTCTTCTTGGGTCTGAAATTATACCGCCACATGTAACGCACTTCCCTCCCCAACTAGGAGACACAAAAATATTTTTCACGCACCCATAACTCGGGCTACACATCATATCACAATAGGAATCAAACACTTAACAGTTCATCTATCATCTAGCAGATTTCTTCGTCACTACCAAGTCATATAGATACATCTTGCAGTGATAGAATACTCATCACATGGCTATCCAGCCGTCACTTCCACTAATAGGGACAATATCGAACATACAAGCTCAAATCACTTACTTACACAATCAGCACCTGGGTGCTCAAGCTATAGGAAAAGATCCGGCCTCAAGTCCTCCAGACTGGCCCAATATATGCTCACAGGGATTACATCTCGTCCCTCGATCGGGGAATCACAAGCTATCAAGGCCCATCTGATACTGAGCGCTCATACGCGCCTACAAACGCGTGCAAGGAATTTCAAGAGTTTCTTTTCAAGCTGAATCAAGGACGCACGATAAGAATTCAAGAATGTAAAGTTTTCCTAAAGGTTCTGCAGCCTCTCGAGGATAAATACAGACGTCTCCGTACCGATCCGCAAGATTCTACTAAACATGCTCATGATTCGTAAGACATAGTAACCTAGGCTCTGATACCAACTTGTCACGATCCAAACCCTGCTCTGGTCGTGATGGCGCCTCTCCTGAAGACAAAGCCAGCCAACCAACCCTATTTGCCTTTTTCAAAAATAGATAACATGAATAAACAATTTTAATGATGATTCAATAATATTATTTGGCGGAAGTACAACCAAACACTGGCCAAATTGGGGTGTCACAAGTCACGAGCATCTAGAGGAGTCTAAATACAACTACAAGGCCAGTAACATAAAGAAAAATATTTAGAATCAAAGGAAGAAGATCTGGTGCCGCGAACGCCGGCGATCACCTTGCTCAGCTACGATAGCAAAATCTTCCACCAGCTCAAAACATGTTACCGGGTGAACAATTACCTGTTTCTGCACACGAGGTGCGGGGAGTAAAGTGAGTACTCCAACTCAGTGAGTAATAAAAGTAAATAATAACTGAGCAGCAAGAAATCACGTAAGCAACCAACATGCTGTATACAAGCTGGGTATAAGTTTTTGAGAAAACAGTGAAATCTGTGATATCTTTAGAAATACCTTGGCTCAATTCAAATCTCTTTTGAAAATAATTTTTCAATAAGTATGAAAATGATTTCAAAATAGTTAGTGCTGATAAGCATGGAAAAATCCGCCCCTCAGGCACAAATACCACAGTATAACAGGTAAAAAGACAAGTAATTATGCAAGATGGGCACATTAAAGTTCGCAACTCGGGCAATATCTCAAAACAGTACCAGCCCCTCGGGCTCAATATCACATCATTCAGAACAGTATCAGCCCCTCGAGCTCTGTATCAGTCACACAGTACAACATCAGCCCCTCGGGCTCACTCTCAAATCACATGGGTACCCGCGCTCATTGTGGGGGTGCAGACTCCGGAGGGGCTCCTACAGCCCAAGCGCTAAATCATCATAAGGCCTGAAAGCCTGTACATATCAACATGAGGCTTGAAAGCCTTCTCACATTACACTCGAGGCCTGAAAGCCTCCTCACATATCACTCGAGGCCTGAAAGCCTCCTCACATATCACTCGAGGCCTGAAAGCCTCCTCACCTCACGCTCGAGGCCTGAAAGCCTCACTCAATCCAAAAAATATCATAAGCCCCTCGGGCATCAATAAAAATAGTAGTGCTCAGCCCAATTAACAGTGGAAAGTATCATTTAAGTCTCAAAGTTCAATTAAAACGGTTGAGTTTGTAAATCAGTATAATCAATAAGATTGAGTTCAAGTAGTATGTCAAATAGTGAGGAAACAGTGATAAAATCCCCGAAGGGTTCAAATAATTGGCACGAAGCCCAAATATGGAAATTAGCCCAAATCATGATAATAACAAATATGTTTCAGTCAAATACGCGATAAAATCATCAATCAGGACGGACCAAGTCACAATCCCCAACAGTGCTCTACCCCATGCTCGCTATCCGGCGTGTAAGTAACCTCAATATAGCACTATGGTGTGCAAATCCACGATTTCAAACCCTCAGAATATTATTTACAATCATTACTCACCTCGAACTATTGAAATCTCTAGCTCGCAACGCCTTTGCCCCTTAAACTGGACTCCAAGTGCGTCAAATCTATCAACCATCATAGCGAATACATCACAATATGCCAATGGGTCAATACCCAATCAAAAACAATCGAAAAATAGCAAAAATCTCAAAATTAGCAAAACACGAGCCCCGGGCCCACTTCTTGAAAATCAGAAAATTTAACATCAATGGATTCCTCATCTTATCACGAGTTCATACATACTAAGAACTCTCAAATTCGAGCTCAAATAACCCATTAAATCCTAATTTTGAAATATCAAAACTCAAGCCCTAGTTCATCAATTTTAGGCTTAATTTCCATGACTTTCTAGGTTAATTTCACATAATAATCATGTTTTTAACTCATAAAACTTACCTCCGGTCAATCCCAGTCGAAACCCTCTTCAATTGCTCCCAAAAAGCTCTCAAGATGTTCAACAATGGAGGAAAATAATTAAACTCGCGGATGAAATATCATTAAAACCCATTCTGCCCAGTCATTACCGCATTTGCGGTAAAAATGTCGCTTCTGTGACTTCTACTTCTGCGGTCTCATTTCGCTTCTGCGGAAAATCCCAAAATCCAAGACCCGCTTCTGCGAGGCAAAATCCCGCATCTGCAACTTCGCAGATGCGGCTACCCAACCGCTTCTGCGGAAATAGTGTCCCCGATAAAATCTCGCTTCTGCGATCCTCCCTTCGCTTCTGAGTGGCTGCACCTGCGGTCCCATAACCACAGGTGCGAAAACACCAGATACCAGCAGACCTTTAACATGCAAAAATTCCAAAACTCTACGTTTAACCATCCGATCTCACCCCGAGGCCCCCGGGACCTCAACCAAAACACAAACATGATCTAATACCTTATTCAAACTTGCTCCAATCATCAAAACACCACGATTAACACTAAAACCATCAAATTATATCAATCCAAGCCTAAGTTCCTCAAATTCTTCCGAAACTCGCATTCGAACAAAACCCAACCAAACCACCTCCGAATCACCTGAAAATTTGTACACACATCCCAAATCACCTGACGAAGCAACTGCAACTCTCGGAATTCCATTTCGACCCTCGGATCAAAATCTCACCTATCAACCGGAATTCGCCGAAACACTAACTTCGTCAATTCAAGCCTAATTCTACACCGAACCTCCAAAATCAATTCTGATCACACTCTTAAGTCACAAATCATCCCCTGAAGCTAACCAAATCACCAGAAATCACATCTGAACCCTATAACTCATAAGTCAACATCCGGTTGATTTTTCCAAACCAAGCATTCCTTAAAGAGACTAAGTGTCTCATTTCCTACCACAACCAATCCAAATCAACTCAAACACACCAACTACTGATAATGAAACATGAAGAAGCATAAAATGGGGGAAACAGGGCGGTAACTCCTGAGACGACGGGTCGGTCGTCACACGATCAAAGGCTTTTTCAAGGTCAATTTTTAGGAGCATATGACCTTGTTTTCCTTTTAACTTATGAATTTTTGAAACAACCTCCTGTATGATAATAGCACTATCTGAAGCCCTTCTATTTTTTTATAAATCTAGCTTGGTAAGGGCTGATAAGATTTTCAAGGAAAGGTTTAAGTCTACTTGCAAGTATTTTTGTGATTACTTTATAAATGGTGTTGCAAAGACCAATAGGTCTAAAAAAAATTTATGTTATTAGCATTGGGTATTTTTGGGATAAGGCACAAGTAAGTTTTATTAAGTTCAAGGGGTGTCTCTTGAGTTTTAAAAATGTCATTGCACAAATTTATGACAGAGGGTCCTATTATATCCCAATACCTTTGAAAAAAGAACGGATGAAGGACATCCGGTACAGGTGCTTTAAATGGTTTAAAAGAGAAAATAGACTTTTTAATCTCAATACTAAGAAGGGGGTTATCTAGGCTACTAAGGTTTAAGGAATTTTGAGAGATATTTTTTAATGGACTAACCCTACTAGAATTTTTGTGATTGGTTGTAAAAATAGTGGTGAAATAGTTACAAATTTGGGAGGTGACTTGATGAGGATCATTTATCCAATTTCCTGCTTCGTCTTTAAAGAAATTGATCTTATTTCTTCTTTTCCTGTGTGTGGCCGAAATGTGGAAGAATTTGGTATTTGCGGCTCCCTCATTTAGCCACATAACTCTTGACCTTAATTTCCAGTAATCCTCTTCTATTATTAGAAGGTTATTGTAGTCTTTTTTTTAGGTTTGCTTCTAGGTTTTGGAGGAAAATACTATAAGGGTAATGTTTGAAATTTTAAATACCTTGTAGTCGGGCCAGTATTTTCCTTTTTTTTTTCCTACTATATCTCCAAAAGTTTGGTATTTCCAAACCTTGACTTTTTTTATAAACATATTGCTAGCCCTATTATAGTCATTATTAGTCCAATTATCCTGGACTAGGGTTTTGAAGCTAGGATGTTTACACCAGTAGGTTTCAAGTCCAAAAGGAGGCTTGAATTGAAAATTATTTTTAGGGATTAATTATACTAAAATGGGATTGTGATCCGAGTGGGTTTTGGGTAGATGTATAATAAAATTTTTAGGAAAAAGCTTAATCAAATCCTCATTTCCTAATGCTTTATCCAATCTTTCCGTAATCAAACCCCTATTCTTGTGACTATGGTTTGACCATGTGTATATACACCCTTTATAACCTAAATCAACTAAATTACAATTTTTAACCTTAGACCAAAGATATTTTGCCCTACTGTCCTTTATACTATTACCACCAAATTTTTCGTTTGAGCAAAAAACATCATTGAAATTACCTCCTAATAACCAAGGACCATCATAACTTTTGCTAATGCTTTCAATATTATCCCACATCTTATTCCTATGAAGCATGTCTGTACTAGCATAAATAGCACTAAAAACCAATTTTTACGTATAGGCGTTACCTCAATCGTAGCATGAATCTCCTGATCCCTTAGAACAAAATTCTGAATGGAGATAATTTCATGATTTTACAAGACCACTATCCCACCTACCTGGCCTTCAGCTGGCACTTCTATGAACTCTGTAAATCCATAATCATCCAGTAGCTCCATGTGATTTCCCATCCTGGTTTCTAATAAAGCTACCATGTAGGGTCTATGTGTGTCCACCATTTCCCTGAAGTTCCTCCTAAAGTTGTCGTTGTTCCCTCCCCTTATGTTCCAAATGATAATGTTTGTTGGTCTATTCATGGAGATATTAAGGTTTTGGTTGGCCGGATTTCCATTCTTCCTCACTTCCCCTAGTACTGGGTGTCTGTTCAATGATGGAACTAGGATCATGGCTTGGTTTCCCACAGTTGGATCCTGTGGAGGTCTTATGTCTATTAAGCATTTGTATAATGCTAGTGGGCAACTGAGAACATGCCTCTTCTCTTGCCTCTTCAAAAAGAGAAACACTTTTACTCCATCTAGACTTGAGATTTTTAAGACTCTTTCTAAGAGTAGTTTTATGGGTTCCTCCTCCTCTTCCTCTTCCATTTCTGCCTCTACTGGGACTGGCACATTTACTATATTGTGGGGATAAGAGGGAGGTTGTTAGTGAGGTTGTGGTGCATGTGGCTCCTGGACTGGTTGGTTTTGTTCCCATGGAAGGAATATAGTGTTCAGCTGAGATAAATTCTCTTGCATGAAAAAAGGCATGTCCATTAATGCATTTTGAGGACAGATTGGATTGAAGTGTGGAGGAAGGTTCCACTGGTTCCTAACTGTATGAACCAGTTGGGGATTCAATGATGGTGCTAATGGTTAAAGGATGTTATTGAGCCAAGCCTGACTGAGGTAGTTGTTCATGGACAACCTCATGCCTTCTGACACTAACTGGGCTAGGTATTGAGTGTCATGTAGGATGATGATCGAGTCCTAGCTTATCTGGACATTGAACGAGCATGCATGGCCCATCAGACCCATCTCCATCCATGACACTGGTTGGTAGTTTTGAGCTTGGGGTGGTTGAACATAAATCATTTGAGGGTTTGCTGGATGAGGGTGTAAAGGTGGAAGGTTTTCCATGGTGATTCTGGTTTGGCAAAGTATTTGCAGAAGTCTTTGTCTCCTCCTTAGAGATGATGATAAGCTGGGCATTGTGACTGGCCTTTTGATTACTATCGATGCCCCCTTTTTTAAAAAGGTGAAATTGAGTTTATGACATTTGGGAAGACAACTCTATTCCTTTTGGAAATTTGGGTTTTGAGATTTAGAAGCGTCGCCACCTAATGATTAAGTACATTAGGACACTAAGAAAATTAAAAGAAAAGAAGAACCAGAGAATGGGTAAGGGCTTGAAATTATCTTAGGGGGAAGGTGTTAGGCACCCCCCAAGATCGACTAGTGTGGTTCCCGGCCATGCTACGATTGTGACTTTATAGCAAATAAACATACAAGACAACTTCCACATAACGATTACAAGTAAGAATGTATAAAGGTAAAATAAACATGCTGAAGTTTAGGGAATAGGTGGTTTCATAATTGTTTAAAAGAATGTATAAGTGCAGAAAATGAAGATCGAGTAATGAATGTAAATAACCAGACAAAGAAGTAAAATGGGCGGAAGTTTAAAAAGAAACAGTGCTGAAAACCAAACAATTAAAAGAGCTTGTGCATAATAAGTGAAAGAGTTGAAGAAAACTAAACATCTTTAAAAAAAATCTGGAAAAGGGGAAGTGAACAAGTAAAGAGGAAAGGGGGTCCTAGGTTTATAAATAACATGGATCACCCCACACAACACCCGGTAACCATTTATACACGTGATGTTATCGGGTGGTCATCATATCCATATCTACCATTCTCACCCCATTAAAGTATTAAAGCGCAAGATATTATCGTTACATAATGCATGCTATTATCCGTCCCAATCCTACCAGTCTCGGAGGCATTGAGACTACTAGTCCTAAAAGAAGGGGGTTGGGGCTTTTCAGAGTTCGAAAGGGTAAAAGTCTAGGCGAAAAGCAAAAACACATAAACAGTTAGGGGGAGACAAATATCAATTAAGTCTTACACAGGCATCCTCACTTAAAAGAGAAAATATAGCAAGACTTCAAATACTGGTTTGGTCTGAATTAAATTAAAAGCGTAGGCTAGGCTGATTCATCACATATTTCTCAGATGAGGAGTCCGAATTAGCCTTGTCTGGATGTAATTTATATATCTAAATTGACGTAATTAATTAGCTAATAGTTTGCCTAAGTGAGACCTATAGGCATGGCATCTAATCGAGTGTACTGATTTTAGAGAAAAGGTTGTTGGTTTTATAAACAAAAGATCTACAGATTTTGACGAACTTATGACTGATTTTGGACTCGTAGATGAAATAGACGAAGTTGGTTCAATTAATTTACTCCTATAAGCATGATGTCTAAGCGTCATTTAAACGATTACGTAAATGCAAGAGTCATATAAGTATGGTAACTAGAGTGAAGCTGGTTATTTATTAAAACTATAACTTTTTACCTAATGACATGTGTATGCAGAAGTGTAGAAACCTAAGATCATGATTTCCATATACAGAACTTAGAGGCATAATTGCTAAAATGCAGAAGTGCAGGACTTATAGACATAATTCTAAAATGTTCAGAACTTATAGGCATGATTTCAAAAATGCACCAATTATAGGCATGATTTCTAAGATGCAGGAAGTGCAGAATTTATAAATAACCTATAGGTAGGTTTTCTACCCTTTGGATGCATTCATCCCCACCCTTTTCACTAGCCATCCCCGATTGTTATTACAAATTATTACATACCCAAATGAATTAGAAAAAAAAAGAAAAGTAAAATTACATCAGAAGTTCCAGCTACATCCAAACAGCCTAATTCAAACTCAAAGTCTAACAATATGAGATAAACCAACTTCCAGGATCAGATTTCCAAAAGCCTTTCTCATATTTGGAATGTGTCAAAGTTCCTAAGAGTCTCAAAGGGGCTCTGGGCAGTGCTTACACCCCAAACACATTACAGAATTAAGATCTAGTGCAGTGTGTAAATGCCAGCCCTCAGATATCCAAGTTCAAAGGGAACTCAACGTCCCAAAGCAAGGCTCATAAGAGAAGGGCAGAACTTAAGAGACTGAGAATACGTGTGAGTGCATAGGGGAATTAGGGAAAGCCTTGACAGGCTAGTGGTCATGCCCAGCAAATGGGAATACTAGCACACCCCTGACCAGCCTGCTAGCCAACTTAGGAGTTAGGGTCCATTGTGGACTAGGTTATGTCCTGGGCAGTAATTTGGATACTGTCAGGCTAAAGCCCGTAACTCAAACATATAAAAGGGAATAGGGGTAGGGATTCACAATAGAAACAGATACAAGGAAAGAACATAATTAGCATAGATCATTGAACATGAGCAGTAAAGAAAACAAGAGTGCTGGAATTGTAAAGTAAACACATCGGGATGGGGTAGAAAACTAAATAAAAGACATACCAATTTCAAAGGAAAACAAGTGAGAAAATAGTAGTCTTGAGAGAAAGCCCAGCAAAGCAGAGTGTTGATTTCAAAACAGTAGTGCAAGAAAGTATGCAATTGGAAGTGTTTTTGTTCGTGTGAATCTCAGTGTGTTTGTAAAGAGTGAAGACAGGTCTTTATATAGTTTTGAAAACAAGCAGTACCTAGGCAAAGAGTGCACGAACATGGAAATAGCAATCAATTAGTGTCAATTAAGACAACTAGACTCCTTTAATTAAGGAGTCTAGTTCAAACGGTTAATCAAGGCAGAATAAGGAAAAAAATCAGTTCAGTAAGGCTGATTAGGGCAAAGAAACCACATAGTGCATAAACAAGGCCAAATACATAGTGGGTAATTAAGGAAAGTTGGAATAATAGTGTATTTATGTATTAAAAGAATAGGGCATCAGTTCAAAAATCAACCAAGAGGATCCCGTATCCAATTGTAATCACAGGGAATCCAAAGTAACTAAGGAAAGAGTCACATAAATATAAAAATAATTTAAAATTAGTACAGAATTATAGAAGGAATACACAAGATCGCGTATTTAAGGAATACATCACAAGCATGGGATTTTACAAAAAAAGACCAAGTAAACAGCCAGTAGGGTAAAAGAGGTTCAATCGAAAAAATCAGTGACAAATCATCAGCTTTATTAAAGGGATTTTAGAGTCAATCACTTGGTTGGTGAAAAGCTTTTGAAAGAAGAATTTTCTCATATATAAAGCACACATATCAAACAAAACAGTCATTTACTATAGAAAAAGAGTTTAACACTGAAAGTCTCAGAGTCACAAGCAAAAGAGATTCAAGTTCAATTACAGACTCACAGTGAGTCTGAAAGCCTAGGGTTCCAAAGTAGAAGCCTAGTGCCACTTGTCAAAGAAACCCCCCAAAACCTAGGATTTCGAATAAAGTCAGAGGTGAGAAGACAAGTACATTGAGAGAGGCTCAGAAGCCTTTTTTCAAAGACTTATGAAAGACAAACATACACAATAGCAAGAACACTGATTCAAAGTCATACTTGAAAAAACTTGGAATTTAAACAAGTTTCAGAAGAAATAGATGATATGAATTTAAAGAAAGTAGGTAAAACATGCTTAGGAGGAACATAAACAGAACTCAGTAAGGTGAACAAAATCAAAGAACTCAAACATAAACACACATATATCAAAGCATGAGGATTAATCAGCACGAATTAATCATGCGAGCAAAAAATAGAAGAGTCTTGCATAATAGAGAAGAGACAAAAGAGAAAACTCATTCATAATAAGAAGAACACATATGAGCATAAAACACACATAAAGAAAGAACAGGAGAATCAGAAAGGCATTTGAAGAAATTCCTTTTCAGAAACCCTAAAATCAGATTTGAGCGATTTTAAAAAGGGAAATTTGGGGAAAACCTTTGAAAAGTCGAGCAAAGACCAGGTATGTCACATATCTAAAAAAAATAAGCAAGTACAGAACCTTAGATGGCGTAGAAGCAGAGAAAACCCTAGAATGAGAAAGGCCTTGAGGAAAGTCAGATCCTGAGTCGAAGAGACTCATATTGATCGAACACGCCGAAATAATGGCCGGAAAGGCCATAGATCTACAGACCTGAGACAGATCTAAAGAGAGCCATGGAATTTGGGCCTTCAAACTTCGAGTAGCTTAGGTTTAATAGTGAGAAAGAGTGAGTACAGGTCATCCCTGGCCTTGAATGCCATGGATTCCGGTGAAAACATGGTAGAAATAGGTGGGAGATGATTAGGGTTTCGGAGAGGCTAGAGAGAGTTTATGAGACGAAAAGAATTTCAAGGTGGCACCTCAGATAGAATGAATTAGGGTAAGGGGGTTATGGGGATTAAAAATGGAAAGGAAGAATTACGGTCGTTGATCAAAATGATCAACGACCAGGATTAAAGGGGAGCCGGGAGGGTTTTAAAAGCGGATCGTGGGTCGGGTGATTTAGGAATTTGGTAGGTTTTAGTTTGGGCGAAATTGAGGGTTAAATTGAGGTTATGAGGCTATAATTGAAATAGAAACAGGCTAGATGTTAAATAACCTATTTTTCCCTTTTTATTTTTAAAAAAAATAGTAATAATGATTTTAAAATAAATTAAAAGCACTAAACTAATAAATAATATATAGATATTAATCCAAAAATACTGAAAATAATTTTATAATCGTAAAATGCTATTAATCATAAAATAGGCTATAATTATAATTACATGCAATTTAGCTTTAAAAATACCAAATAAATTCGTAAAATATACAAAAATTACCTTAAATATATTTTGGTGTAAACATGAGAATAGAAATAAATTACTCACCAAAAATGATAATTTTGGGAATAAATTATTGGATTTTGTATTGCTAGAAATAGACAATAAATTAATTTTAAAATCTTAAAAATTAGGAAAAAATACCAAGACTCTTGGGTATGCTTATATATGCATACACATGCTATTTTGGAAGTATTTTGAGTATAATAATATATAGGGAAAAATTAGGTGTACAGTTGGCTCTCTTTACCCAGGAAGGATGCAATAGTAGTCGGCTAAAGATATGATGGCCAATTTTGACCGAATGAAACGATTGAAGAATTTTTACTAAGCTCTGGTCCCTGAGCTACCTACATATCCCTGGTTTTACAGGAATCAGTCCATATGTAGTTCAGGATCCATTGGCGAACTATACCGATGGAGATTTCGAAAGACGGACGCAATGTTCAGGTTGAGAAGGATGGTCGGAGTCTGATAGGTTGTGGGAACTGGAGTGGTATCTCTCCTGCTGAGACGGTCATTGCTACCCGGTATACCTGCAAATGAATAATACCAGCATATATTGTGGTTCCGGTTGGACCATGAATGTTGTCTTCGCACGGGTAGGATGACGTCATCGGACCATGACGTCCTGGGCCATGAAGCGTATAATAAAGGGTTCGCAGGCTATGAAATGATGTTCTTGGGTGTGAGAATAATGTCTCCAAACTATGATACCTTTGAATAATGATATGCAAAAGATAAAAATGGGGTCCTCAGGCCATGGCATGGCGTTCTCGGGCTATGAAAATGGTGCCTCCGAACAATGACGCCTTTGGATAATTCGGCGAACTTTTAGCCCATGAAATGCAGAAGGTGGCGATCTTTCAGCTGATGCAAGACGTAAATGGAAGGGTGGCGGTATTTCAGCCATGCAAGATGGATTAAGAGGCGATATTCCAGCCATGCAAGAAAGAATAAAGTGGCAACATTTCAGTCGATGTAGGATTTAGACAAAGGTGGCGATATTTCAGCCATGTGGATGGAGGTAGAGCTTAACCTCAGGCAGAATGGTAGCCTTTTGCAATGCAAGAAATACAGGATGGAGGTAGAGCTTAACCTCGAAAGGAAGAATGGTAGCTTTATGCAATGTAAGAAATACAGATGGAGACAGAGCTTAGTCTCGAAAAGCAGAAAGCTAGCCTTATGAAATGCAAGAGATGTAGATGGAGATAGAGCTTAGTCTCGGAAGGCAGAAAGGTAGCCTTATGCAATGCAAAAAATAAAGGCGAATAGTAATGAAATCTCTTAGCTGATAGATGATAGTTGATAGCTGATTGATGTATTATGGCTGCTGGGGATGTCGTGTACAGATGGCAATTGTAAATAGGTGATGATTCTAAGAGTTGTATTCCTGAAAAAGTATGAGTGTGTAAACATATTTGATGATTTTATGTCTTGGGCGCCTGCATCCAAAGGAAAATCGTGAGTTTTATAGAGAGGGAAGGTTAGTTCGTCTTCCAGTGGACTTCGCTCGTCCTACTTGGCTCTTGTTTTCATTGGGGTAGCGTCGCTAAACAAAGAAATTTTGATAGTAGTCATTCATGATTTAGTAAAAATGTAACGTGAATACATAATTAAAAAGAGTTTTCTTTAGATGAACCAACGACTGCGACGCGGTTCAAGACATTGCAACCTTTTTTGCTTCGGAATTTTGAGGGTCCTCCTTAAAATTCTTCCCCAGTTTACTTGGCTGGTGCTTCCGATGGCTGCACATGATGAATAGCTTAAAATCACTTCGGAATTTTGAGGGTCCTTTTCAAAATTCTGCCCCAATTTCCAATGGTAGGGGAAATGAAAATTTTATTGAATTGTGACCGAACCCATAAGGCTGCCTACGTATCCCCTCTTAAACGGGAATCGGGTAAGGTGTAGCTTAAATTACATCATAAAGAAATCATAAATGGCTACATATAATATCGTTTGACTGCATCTAAATTGATCGGCTTCGTCCAAACTTCTCCGTCCATTTCTGCAAGTATGAGGGCTCCTCCTGTTAGAACCCGGTGAACCATCTACGAACCCTGCCAGTTGGGAGAGAATTTCCCCTTGGCTTCATCTTGATGTGGGAAGATTTTCTTCAACACTAGCTGTCCCGGTGTGAATCATCTCGACTTGACTCTTTTGTTGAAGGCTCTAGATATTCTGTTCTGATAAAGTTAACCATGACAAAATGCGTTCATTCTCTTCCCATCTATAAGAGCTAACTGCTCGTAGCGACTCTTTACCCATTCTGCATCATCGAGTTCTGCTTCCTGTATGATCCTCAGGGAAGGAATTTCTACCTCGGCGGGAATGACTGCCTCTTTACCATAAACTAACATATAAGGAGTTGCCCCGGTTGATGTGCGAACTGTGGTGCGGTACCCCAACAAAGCAAATGATAACTTCTCATGCCGCTGTTTATTATTTTTTATCATTTTCCTTAGTATCTTCTTGATATTCTTATTACCTCTTCTACAGTTCCCTTCATCTGAGGTCTGTAGGCTGTAGAATTCTTGTATTTGATCTTGAACGTTTCACATATTGTTTTCATTAGGTCAATGTTAAGATTGGAACCATTATCAGTAATGATTGAATCTGGGATGCCGAACCGGCAAACGATGCGGTCGCGGACAAAGTCTTCCATGAATTTCTTAGTCACTGCCTTGTATGATACTGCTCTAACCCATTTGGTGAAATAATCAATTGCCACTAGAATGAACCTGTGCCCATTTAACACGGCAGGCTCGACAGGTCCGATTACATCCATTCCCCAAGCGGCGAACGGCCATGGCGAACTTGTTGCATTAAGCTCATTTGGAGGCAACTTTATCATATATGCATGTATCTAACAACGATGGTTTTTTCGGACATATTGGATGCAGTCTATTTCCATAGTCATCCAAAAATAACTAGCTCGGAGCATTTTCTTCGCTAAGACGAAATCGTTCATATATGGGCTGCAGGTTCCTGCATGAATTTCTTCCAATAGCATGGATGCTTCCTTTGCTTCGACACACCTTAACATTCCCAAATTGGGAGTTCTCCTATACAGGATTCCTCCGTTGTGAAAGAAATTATTGGATAACCTTCGAAGTGTGCGCTTCTGAGTAGCGTTTGCAAGCTCTGGATATTCTCTTGTTGCCAAATATTCCTTGATATTGTGAAACCTAGGTTTCCCATCCGCTTCTTCCTCGACGTAAGCGCAGTAAGCTGGCTGATCATAAATCTTTACCGGGATAGGATAAATAAAATTCTTATCTGGATGCTGAATTATAGAGGATAGGGTAGCCAATGCATTGGCAAACTCATTCTGAACTCTGGGGACATGCTGAAACTCTATCTTTGTGAATCTCTTCCTCAACTCCTATACATGATACAGATAAGGGAGTATCTTGGAATTCTTGGTTGCCCATTCTTCTCGGGCCTGATGTATAAGCAAATCCAAATCTCCAATCACTAGCAACTCTTGGACGTTCATGTCAATGGCCATCTTGAGCCCCAAGATGCAAGCCTCGTACTCGTCCTTTTTGTTGGTGCATAGGAACCTGAGCTTGGCGGATACCGGATAATGCTGGCTAGATTCTGATACTAGGACTGCTCCTATTCCAACTCCTTTGAAATTTGTTGCTCCGTCGAAAAACATCCTCCAATTGTCATAAGATTTTGCAATGTCTTCTCCTATGAAAGATACCTCTTCGTTGGGAAAATACATCTTTAGAGGCTCATATTCTCCATCCCCGGGATTTTCAGCAAGATGATCTACCAGTGCTTGTCCTTTGATTGCCTTCTGAGTCACGTAAACAAAGTTGAATTCACTCAGTAGGATTTGCCACTTGGCTAGCTTGCCAGTGGGCATGGGCTTTTGAAAGATGTACTTCAGCGGATCCATCCTCAATATGAGATAAGTAGTATAGGCACAGAAATAATGCCTCAACTTCTAAGCTACCCAAGTCAGAGCAAAACAGGTGCGCTCTAATAGAGAATATCGGGCCTCGTATGGGGTGAACTTCTTGCTGAGATAGTAGATGGCCTGCTCCTTTCTCCCCGTTTCGTAATGTTGTCCTAGAACAGAACCGAATGCTCCATCCAATACTGCAAGGTAGAGCAATAGAGGTCTACTTGGTTCAGGCGAAACCAAAACTAGCGGTGTTGACAGGTATTCCTTGATTCTGTCGAAGGCTTTCTGACAATCATCAGTCCATTTGGTAGTGGCATCATTCTTCAACATATTAAAGATTGGCTCACAAATAATAGTGGACTGAGCTATGAACTGACTGATGTAGTTGAGTCTTCCTAGGAAACTCATCACGTCCTTCTTATTCTTTGGCGGTGGCAATTCTTGAATGGCCTTAACCTTTGATGGATCCAGCTCTATTCATCGGTGACTTATGATGAACCCAAGTAGTTTTCCGGCAAGAACCCCAAATACACACTTGGCGGGATTTGGCTTTAGATTGTACCTTCTTAGTCTGTTGAAGAACTTCCTCAGATCTTCTATGTGGTCAGTGGCTCTCTTGGATTTGATGATGACGTCATCTACATACACCTCGATCTCTTTGTGTATCATGTCATGGAATATAGTAGTCAAATGGCATCATCTTGTAACAATACATCCCCCACAATGTAATAAAAGTCATTTTCTCCACGTCTTCCTCGTCCATCCATCTCTAATGATACCCAGCAAAACAATCGATGAATGACTGCAACTCATGCTTGGCGCAGTTGTCAATCAAGATGTGTATATTTGGCAAGGGAAAGTCATCTTTTGGACTAGCCCGATTGAGATCCTGGTAGTCGACACAGACTCTAACCTTTCCGTCCTTCTTCGGTGCTGGCACAATGTTGGCTAACCATGTTGGATACTCTACTACCCTAAGAACCTTGGCTTTGACTTGCTTGGTGACTTCTTCCTTGATTTTCAAACTCATGTCAGGTTTGAACTTTATGAGCTTGTGCTTTATCGGGGGACATGTCGGATCGGTTATCAGTTTGTGAGCTACAATAGATGTACTGAGACCAGTCATGTCATCATATGACTAGGCAAATATGTCCTCATATTCCCTTAGAAGTTCCGTGTACTCTTTCCTTTCTAACGGTGACAGATGAACACCGATGTGCATTTCTTTGACATTCTCTGTATCTCCCAAGTTAACAACCTCAATCTCGTCCAGGTTGGACTTAGGTCTATTCTCAAAATCCTCAACCTATTTAACAACCTCTTCTGATATATCATCCTCTTCTGAGTCTATATCCATTTGTTGCGTTATCTCATTGCAAGTCACAATTGTCGGTTCATCAAGATAAGTAATAGTAATTCTGTATAAATAAAGTAAACGATAAAAGGTAATAAGAGCGAGCTTTATAAGAAACTGAAATGCTTTGATAAATTTCATAATCGTTTTGGACATTCAAGCTCTTATTTCGAAATTAAAATGTGGAAAGAAAGTCAACTAGCAAAAAAATAAAGATGATGCATGGTGCTTTGTTCAACCTTGCTACCCCAAAGCTTTTCGGGCCCTAGCGGTTCTAATGGACCAATTGTTGAGGCATGCTCCTCGTCTCACGGCTTGTATGGAAGGGCCTTCCTCCCCTTCCTCCTCGAAAATGACACAACAGTCCATATTATCATCTTCCAAAAACAAATTCCTCATTACCTACAATGTTTCCTCTTCTTCTTACCCATATATGACATCGACTGGCTGGAAAGTCTGCTCTAGGCGAGGTATTGGATGCTCTAGTGGGTAGTAGGGACTGTGCCATGGTGGTGACCCGTGGTTGAACTCCTCCCAAGTGTATTCATATCCCAAACCAAAAGTGGTGCCATGTTTCTTCAGCTTGATAGGTTTGGTGATTCCCTGGAGGTTCTTGCTGAGTCCTTTCCAGGTTCGTATCCACACCAATTCTGTATACTTTCAATTTTGTTATCCCACCATTTATCCTTTTCCACGGCGTTGACTTGCTCAATGCGATGGTAGGTTTCTCCGCCTATCTTCCTTCTTCCTCCGATAGCCGGGATGGTCTGGCGACTATATATGGAATTGCTACCGTCTCCATGAATAATCACCTCTTGATGATTCCACTCAAACTTCACTACCTGGTGTAGGGTTGATGCTAGAGCTCCAGCAGCATAGATCCAGGGTCGTCCCAATAGTAAGTTGTAAGATGTTGGGACATCTATCATTTAAAAGTCAACATCGAACCAGGTCGGTCCCATTTGTACACACAAACTGATTTCCCCAATAGTGGACCTTTGGGATCCATCGAAAGCTTTGATATTGATGGCTCTATCCTTTATATCATGCAAACTCTTCCCCAATGCTCTGAGAGTACCAATGGAATAATATTGAGGTTGGATCCTCCATCAATCAGAATCCTAGTGATGAAATAATCCTCACACTGTGCAGTGATGTGCAATGCTTTATTGTGGCTTAGCCCTTCCGGCGGCAGCTCATCTTCGTGGAAAGTGATTTTGTGACTCTCTAATACTTGCCCTACCATGTTTGCCATTTCTCCTCAAGTTATGTTGCTGGGTACATATGCCTCACTCAGTATCTTCAAAAAGGCATTCTTATGTGTATCAGAGCTTTGCAGTAGAGCTAGGATGGAGATTTGTGCCGATGTTTTATTTAGTTGATCAATGACTGAGTACTCATTTGCTTGTGTCTTCCTCTAGAGAATATCCAGTCCAGTTTCAATGGGCCGTCCAAAGGCCTTCTTACTTGATTCAGTTAAATGTTTTGGAGTATAAACCTTGCCGGTTCTTGTCATACCCTGTACCACAACTACTTTTCCAGTTTTGGCTTTTCCTTTTCTCCTTGCCTCGGCTTTGTAATCCCAGGGGATGGTCTTCGTATGGAATAGTGCTATGCCTGACATTGCCACTGGGATGGGTACCCTTGCTTTGGGAGGTAACACAGCAACTTCAAATGGTGTGGGTGCCTTTGGAGACCCAAACTTGACCTCAATTGGTCCTGGCGTCATTGCAGAAGATGGTGTTTCAAGATCAAGTGGTATGGACATGTTCACTTCAGCGTCTTCAGAAGGCTGGATCTGGACTACAATTGGATTAAGTGTGACTGTTGGTTTCTTTGGCTCGTCACCTTTAGCGATCAATCCGATTGATTCTTTGGGGTCCCAATCATCTTCTATCTCAATCATGTGAATGCCTCTGCCTTTGTGGTCAGGCAGAGGGTTGTTGCGAACATTAGGAGAAGGCTCCTTTGCCACGATGGTCTTGATGTCAATCAAAGCTTGAATCTTATCCTTATAGAGCAGCACTTATCAATGGTATGCCCCTTCATGCTGGAATAGTATGCACAGGTTTTGTTTGGGTTGATCCACTGGGAAGGATTTTCAAGAGTTATAGCAGGGATAAGGGTGACGTAACCAGCAGTTTTAAGCCTTTCATACAGCTGCTCGATTGGTTCGGCATTGACTGTGTATTGTTTGGGAGGTCTGCGGTTAAATTTTGGTTGGGGTCTAGGGAAATTTTGGTGGGGTGATTGATAGTAAGCTTGTTGGGTATTGTAGGCTTGGTAGACGTGGGCGGGTTGGGAGTATTTGGGTGAAGTAGGCTGATATGCGGGAGTTGGAGATGATTGGTAATAATTAGGTGGTGGAGATTGGTAAGAGGGCAAAGGTTCTTGGTAATTTGAGGTAGGTTGATATGTACGAGGGGGTATTGGGTAGCTTTGGTATTTTATTGGGGATTTTGTTCTGTGTGCAACCACTACGGCATCCATATCCTTTTTCTTGGATGTGCCACCAGACTATAGAGCCTTGTTGGTAGCCTGTAATGCTTCAATGTTAGTCACTGTACCACTTTTAATACCTTCTCGATCCTCTCCCCTAGCTTGATGATGTCAAAAAAATTTTGGCCTTCAATTAACATCAACCTTTCATAGTACTGTGGGTCTTGGGCCCGAATGAAAAACATGTTCATTTGTTCCTCTTCTAAAGCTGGCCTGACCTTAGCGGCTTCTGATCTCCAATGAGTAGCATACTCGTGGAACATCTCCATGTGTTTCTTTTTCAAGTTTTGGATGTAGAACACATCTGGTGTATTCTTCGTGTTGAATCTGAACCTGTCCATGAAATCAGATGCCATACTTTCCCAGTTCGATCACTTCTTTGGGTCTTGGCTAATGTACCAAGATAGAGCATCCCCTTTCAAACTCCTCATAAAGAGCTTCATACGAACCTTTTCATCTTTTCCTACTCCGACCAGTTTGTCCGCAGTATGTCCTTAAATGAACTCTGGGATTCCCGGTGCCATCGAACATCTCAAACTTGGGAAGTTTGTACCCCTCGGGTAGTTCGACATCTGGTTGAATGCAAGGTCTTTGTAATTCAGCCCCTCGATCCCCTTGCTTCCTTCAACACCCTGGGCTCGGCTAGTCAGCTTCTTGAGTTTTGCGGCCAGATTCTTCATAAGAGAGTCTTTATCATCAGACTCGGCCATGCTCAAGGCAGGCTGAATGGGGTGTGGTATGGTTTCTACATAGATGAGGGTGTTGTGGTGATGATCATTTGTGGAGTTTAGTGGTTTAGGGATGAGCAGTGGGGTGTTGTTTGAACTGTGGCATGTGTTGTAGTGGTGATGGGGAGTGGGTTGGTTCTGTGGTTTCGGGATATTTTGAGGAGGTGTGGGATTTTGAGTGTTAGGGAAGTTGGCATCTAGGGTAGTGAGGGAAAATGACAAGCTTGCCAAATTCCGAACTTGGTCCAATTCTTCCTGAAATTTCAGTAACTTTTGTTCGAGCTGGGAGGCACTTTCCTTGGAAACCTGAATACCCTGAGAAGTCTCTACCCTTTCAATCGAACTCTCCTTTCTAATGTTGCTCAAATCTTCCATTTTTCCCTTGTTCTTGTTTCTGATAGGACTCGGAGGAGGAGGAGGTAGAGGGCCCTTAGATCTTGTGGAATATGATGACGATGCCAGAGTGCACGAACTAACCTTTGGGGAAGGGGAATAAAACAAAAAGTAAAAACAAAAAAGGTAACAAGTTAGTGTGGATCATGAGGAGAAAAGCATCGCTATATTTAAACACATAGTGCAAGAATATAAATCGTGTCCTAATTTGGGAGCCTCGTTGTGCACGAGGTAGGCCTAGCGACAAGTTGATTTGGAGAACTTATAATGCTAAATGCAACATTTTATTGATAAAAATAAGACGAATCCCAAAACGATACTAAAATTGCAAAAAATAAAAACGTCACTAATGGTCATTGGCCTTATTACATTTAAAGCACAGAAAAAACTCCTAACTACTTGGTCCCAGAAGGACCTTCCCCATACTCGGCATCTTTAGCTCCATCAAACAGCTTCACCAGCTCACGCAGTCCCAGCAACAAGTAGGTTCTCGCCAAGTGTCCTCCTTCGTTTCCCTCAGCGTTCTGGCAGATTTCAATCCTCTAGATGAACTCCCTTTCTAGCTCCACTAAACCCCGTTCAAAATACCCAGTCGGTTGTTGGCGCTGACAGCCATTTCTTTCCATTCTTCAATCAGCTTTTGATGGGCTTCTTGAATTTCCTTGTGCTCACTCTCGCATTCCTGAATCCTCTTGCGCAATTGGTTGTACTTAACCTGTACTTCAGCCTTTTTGTCGATGACCCTGTGACCTCGAACAAACTCGGGTTGTCCTAACCCACCATGATCGTCTTCCAACTAACTTGGATGGTATGGAGTATAACCAGCATGGTACCTATCTGGTTCTATGGAATCCTTTCCCAGGATGATTTTTCAATGCCACATGTGTTGAGCTTGACACTTGTATGGACTATCCTCGTCTTGAAAGTTGGCCCTGAAGTGACTCATTTTGTCGACCCTTGGTATAACTTGCCTGTATCGTGACTCGGAGAGGGACATAGGGATAAGTTCCTCTCAAACCAATGAGTATAACAAATGGCGCATCCCGAGATCGGACAATGAACTCTTGAGTAGGGAACCATTCAAACATCCACTGCACTTGGTCCTCTTTCAGATTTTCAAACAACTCTAGCCACCCTTTAGCATCTTCTGGTTGAGCAAACATGTTAGGTATATAATTCATTTATCTTGGCTGATGGAAGGCGATATGATCATCCCAGTCTCTGCGTAGAATCTCTTATCGATATTCACCCCTTTGGAGGTGCTCCATGAGCCAGAGTTGGAGCAATAAGTTACAACCCTCAAAGTGTTTGGCCCCTTGTTGACAATTTTCTAGGGCTCGGTATATCTCCGCAATGACCATAGGTACTATGCTAAAAGGCTACACGCCAATTCCTTCCATTAAAGTCTTAGTGACCATGGCCAGTCTGTTATGGATCCTAGCCTTCTTCATATGAAACACTATCATCCCCAAAGAGCAGAACATAAAGACAAAGATGTGCCCCAATGATGTGAGGGCGAATTAATCTGGGTAAGTGTGGTAAGACTTACTATGGCCGTATTTCTCGTACATATAGTTGAAAGGAATGTAGGAATCCTTCAAGCAGGTCAGGTCTATGTTCTTCTTTAGTCCCATCATTTTGAGAAAACTCCTACCCTTGCGATTTTCTAGCATAAGAAAACCCGGAGTCTCCCATGGAATACCAGCTAATCCTCCTATTTCCTCAAGCAAAGGTGCCATTTCAAGGTCCCCGAATCGGAACACAGATCTGTCGGCATCCCAGAATAAAGTTGCAGCCTCTATGATTTTATTGTCGGGTCGGATTTACAAAAGAGAAAGTAAATTCCCCAAATATTTTTGGAGGAGGGTCTGATCACTGGAGTGAAGGTCTTCCCACCAGCTTAGCAACCTTGGGTGGATGTTGGTTACCATGCCGAATCTGGGGACTTCGTGCCTCATTTTCTACAAAACAAAGTGTTAGACCCTTACCTCTGCCGAACTCGACTATTTAAACCAATAATTAGCATAAAAGCATTTAGTTCTCCAAATAAATGCACAGACGTGGTAATGTCCGTTTGGGTTCCAAGAAAACCCAGTGGACTTTGGACAAGGCTATCTTAAAGAGTCATTATGTGGACAGCATAACCGACTCGTCTAGGTTTGACAGTGATGTATGCACAATTAAACAGAGTAAGGTTTCTATAGGGTGCTAGACCGGTACCCTTGAGCGGACAACTCAATAGGGAAAGGCACGGAACCGTCACTGCACCGCTAATCGACTGGTTTAACCACAAACATGCCTTTTCCAAATTTAGGGAGTAATAATATCGGAAGGGCGCAACCACTCATTATAAGCGTTGCTATGGTATTTTGTTTGGCATGAGTGGAATATGATGTTGAATATGAAATTACAAGAATGAAACAAATTGTCACATATTTGCATGTTCATAAAGTAATGATTAAAATAATTGCTAATAATTACAATAGTATTGAAGGAAAGTGGTAAAAGAAAGCATTAAAGAAAATAAACAAAAAGCCAAGTCAGTTTCATAGAAGAAGTGATAAAGATATTAAGTAAAGGACATAAAAAGCAATAAAGTCACAAATAGCATGAAATGGTAAAATCCTAAAAGAAAATCCCCAGCAGAGTCACCATACTGTCGATACCCCCTTTTTCTAAAGACGAAATCGGGGTTACAACATTTGGGCGGACAACTCTATTCCTTTTGGGAATTTGGGTTTTGAGATTTAGAAGAATCTCCACCTAACGATTAAGTGCATTAGGACACTAAGAAAATTAAAAGAAAAGAAGAACCAGAGAATGGGTAAGGGCTTGAAATTATCTCAGGGGGAAGGTGTTAGGCACCCCCCAAAATCCACTAGTGGTGTTCCCGACCATGCTACAATTGTGACTTTAAAGCGAATAAACATACAAGACAACTTCCACATAACGATTACAAGTAGAAATTTATAAAGGTAAAATAAACATGCTGAAGTTTAGGGAATAGGCGGTTTCATAATTGTTTAAAAGAATGTATAAGTGCAGAAAATGGAGATCAAGTAACGAATGTAAATAATCAGACAAAGAAGTAAAATGGGCGGAAGTTTAAAAAGAAACAGTGCTGAAAACCAGACAATTAAAAGAGCTTGTGCATAATAAGTGAAAGAGTTAAATAAAACTAAACATCTTTAAAAAAATATGGAAAAGGGGAAGTGAACAAGTAAAGAGGAAAGGGGGTCCTAGGTTTATAAATAACATGGATCACCCCACACAGAACCCGGTAACTATTTATACACGTGGTGTTATCGCGTGGTCATCATATCCATATCTACCCTTCCCACCCCGTTAAGGTATTAAAGCACGGGATAGTATCGTTACATAATGCATGCTATTAGCCGTCTCAATCCTATTAGTCTAGGAGGCATTGAGACTACTAGTCCTAAAGGAAGGGGGTTGGGGCTTTTCAGAGTTTCGAAAGGGTAAAAGTCTAGGCGACAAGCAAAAACACATAAACAGTTAGGGGGAGACAAATAGCAATTAAGGCTCGCACAGGCCTCCTCACTTATAAGAGAAAATATAGCGTGGCTTCAAATACTGTTTTGGTCTGAATTAAATTAAAAGCATAGGCTGGGCTGATTCATCACATATTTCTCAGATGAGGTGTCCGAATTAGCCTTGTCTGAATGTAGTTTATCAAAATTGACGCAATTAATTACCTAATAGTTTGCCTAAGTGATGCCTATAGTCATGACATCTAATAGAGCATACTGATTTTAGGAAAAAGGTTGCTGGTTTTATAAACAAAAGATCTGCAGATTTTGATGACTTTATTACTGATTTTAGACTCGTAGATGAAATAGACAAAGCTGGTTCAATTAATCTACTCCTATAAGCATGATGTCTAAGCGTCAATGTTTTTAAACGATTACGTAAATGCAAGAGTCCCATAGGCATGGTATCTAGAGTGAAGTTGGTTATTTATTAAAACTATAACTGTTTGCCTAATGACGTGTGTATGGAGAAGTATAGAAATGTAACGACCTGGCCGGTTGTTTTTAGAACTTACGCCCTGATCCCCCATTAACTGCTTCCCTTAAGTTCATTTCTACTATTTTTGTTTGTCGGGATGTTCAGCGTTAGGATTCGGAGTGTTTTGGGACACTTAGTTCATAAATGAGAGCTTAAGAGTTGAAAAATGGTTCGTATTTGGAACAGTGTGAAGACGACCTCAGAATGGAAATCTGATGGTTCTGTTAGCTCCGTTAGGTGATTTTGGGGTTGGGAGCGTGTTCGGGATATATTTTGGAGGTTCGTAGCTCATATAGGCTTGAAATGCCAAAGTTTGAATTTTTGAAGTTTCCGGTCCGATAGCGAGTTTTTGATCCGAAGGTCGGATATGGATTCCGGAAGTTGCTGTAGCTCCATCATATCATTTGGGATGTGTGTGCAAAATTTCAGGTCATTCGGGCGAGGTTCTGTTAGGTTTTTGATCGAAAGCGTATTTTGATAGAATTTGAAGTTCTTAGGCTTGAATCCTTAATTTAATCGGGTTTCCGGTGTTGTTTGATGTGTTTTGAGGATTGGTACAAGTTCTAATGAGGTATTAGGTGGTATTGGTGCTCTTGGTTGAGGTTCCGGGGGCCTCGGGATGATTTCGGATGGTTAACGGGGTAAATTACAAGTTTGTTGCAGCTGGTATCTTTTTCTTCTGGTATTTCCGCTTCTGCGGCTTGGGAACCGCAGAAGCGAGTTTGGGCTGTCTTCCAGGAAATCGCAGAAGCGGATCCGCTTCTGCGAGATGGGAACCGCAGAAGCGGAATCTGAAATTTTAAATGAAATTGCAGAAGCGGCCAGTGGTTCGCTTAAGCGGGACCGCAGAAGCGATTCCTTGTCCACGAAAGCGGAAACAACTGTGCAAAAATAGAAAATTCGAGGGTTTATTTTCATAAGTTTGAAAACTCAATTTGAGCACGGGAGAAGGCGATTTCGAGTGGGGTTTGAAGAGAAAATCATTGGGTAACGTTTCTTTGATCCCTTTTCATTATATTTCATCATTATATAGCTAAATACATCATTGGAATTCGAATTTAGGATCAAAACTTGGTAAATTTGGGGTAAAACTTCATAGACCAAACTATTGGGTTTTGAGGGGGCATTTGACCTCCGATTTGAGAGATTTTTATATGATTAGACTCGTGAGAGTACGAGGGTTCTGAAAATGTGAAAATTATTCAATTCCAAGACATTGGATGGAGGGGCATTTTGGTCATTTTACCTATTTTTGAGCCCTAGCTTTAATTTTAATAGTGGAATCAGTTGTTTGCAATATTATTTATGATATGTGATAGAATTGAATAGATTTGGGCCATTTGGAGTCGGATACTCATGGCAAAGGCGTGATTTCTATTGATATTGAGCCGGTTCAAGGTAAGTGGCTTGTCTAACCTTGTGTGGGGGACCTTTCCCCTTAGGACATGATCCTTGACTGTTTGAATGCCTCGTACGTGAGGTGACGAGCGCGTACTTGAGCTAATTGTTGTAAACCCGTTTCCATTTGAAGTATTTAATTTGAGATTTCCTGTTTATTTGTTCATTTTAGACTGTAAGTTTAAACCTGTGCTAGCTTAGAGAAGCATGTTTAGCTGACTTGCTTGCTTAATTGTTTAACTGCATTATCTGTACTCTGTGAAGCATGTTAGGCTAGGAATTTCTATTACTTGTACTAGTTTAGCCTTTATTCTGAGACTATGAGTTGTTGTTGTTGTGTGTTTAATTTGGGACTACGGGACGGCTTCCCGGGAGATCCCCCTGTACTTGGTATATTCTGGATTGAGGGTGGGGGATACCAAGAGATCCCCGGCATATGTATTTCTGTATATTGGGATACCAAGAGATTCTCGGCTTTCATATTGAGGATACCAAGAGATCCTCGGGATACCAAGAGATCCCCAGTGTATATGATGAGGTTACCAAGATATCCTCGGGATACAAAGAGATCCCTGGTGCATATGGGGAGGATACCAAGAGATCTTCGGGATACCAAGAGATCCCGGTGCGTAGGGTGAGGATACCAAGAGCTCCCCGGCTATTATTCCTTGTTGAGAACAGTATTTCTTGTATTGTTATCTTTGCTTTCTACTACCGTTCTTCCTTATGTATTTGGTTTAGATTCTCGTTGTTGACTTTATTTAAATTGTTTTAGTTATCTTATTATTTATTATGTTTTATCTCAGTTGGGCCCTGACCTTTCCTCGTCACTACCCAACCGAGGTTAGGCTTGGCACTTACTGAGTACTGTTGTGGTGTACTCATGCCCTTCCTGCGCATGTTTTTTTTCATATATAGATCATACAGGTACCTCTACTCAGGCGCACTATCCTTGAGGCGAGGGGACATACGGAGACTTCGAGGTATATTTGCAGCGTCCGCAGACCGAAGATTCTTCTTCCTTATTCTAGTTGTAGAGCTGTTATCCTATCATACTTTTGATGTAGTTATTCTGGAGATTAGAGTACTTATTGGAATTCTATTAGCATGTGTTTCCCGTGAGTTTTCGGGTTTTGGGATTTGGTTGTAGACTTCCGCATATTCTTAGAGTTGTACAGGTCGGATGGCCTTATACTCAGTTGTTATTTTTCATATGTTCAGTTTTAATTGGTTTTTCCGCAAATATTATATCTTTTCTGCAATACTTGGCTTACCTGGTCATGGAGACTAAGTGCCATCACGACATGTTCACGATCGGTGAACTAGGGTCGTGACAAGTTGGTATCAGAGCTCTAGGTTCATATGAGTCACGGAACACAGGCCGGTTTATTAGAGTCTCTCTGATCGGTACAGAGACGTCTGTATTTATCTACAAGAGGCTATGTAACTATTTAGGAAAAATCTTCATTTCTTTTGAATTCCTTGTCGTGCGATATTTTGACATCAATTCTAAACTTCTGTCTTCTATTCTCTCACAGATGGTGAGGACACGTGCTACACGAGAGGACCAGGCACCCGCGCCCCCTGCTGCCGCCATCAAAGGCCAGGGCCGGGGTAGAGGTCGAGGACGCGCACGAGGTGCAGCCACAGCACCCGCGCAAGCTGCCGCTGAGGTACCACCAGCAGATCCAGTTGGAGTCCAGGCACCTGGTACACCTACCACAGCTACTACTACTCCAGCTCTCTAGGAGACTCTGGCTCAGTTCATGAGCATGTACACTACCATGGCTCAGGCGGGGTTGCTTCCCCTCACTACAGCCACATCCCAGGCCGGGGGAGGGGCCCAGACTCCTGCAGCCCACACTCCTGAGCAGAGAGTGCATATGGAGCAGGTCCTAGAGGTTATTCATGTACCACCTGCAGCACCAGCACAGCCTGGGGATGGATCAGCTGTCTCCGAGAACGAGCAGCACAGGCTAGAGAGGTTTAAGAAATATGATCTCCCAGTGTTCGGTGGCCTAGCATCAGAGGACGCCTTAGGATTCTTGGAGGAGTGTCATCGCATTCTTCGCACTATGGGCATAGTGGGGTTTCTTTCACCGCCTTTCAGCTTCGGGGAGCCGCCTATGATTGGTGGCGTACTTATGAGTTGGACAGTCCAGTCGAGTCTGCCTCACTGACTTGGACCCAATTCTCAGACATGTTTATGAGGGAGTTTGTTTCCCAGAGCCTCAGGGATTCATGGCGCATGGAGTTTGAGCAGTTGCGCCAGGGTGCTATGACAGTCTCAGAGTATGCCATCCGTTATACTAGGTTGGCTAGACATGCACCGGCTTTGGTTGCCACAGTTCGGGAGAGAGTTCGAAGATTTATCGAGGGTCTTATTCTGCCCATCCGGTCCAGCATGGCTCGAGAGCTGGAGATGGATATTCCTAACCAGCAGGTAGTGAGCATTGCTAGGAGGATTGAGGGTATGCTCGCCAGGGAGCGAGGGGAGAGGGAGGCCAAGAGGTCTCGAGAGTCAGGTCACTACTCTGGTGCCCGTACCCCATCAGCAGGTCGTTATGGTAGGGGTTATTCTGGTCATCCTGTTCATTCAGACTTGCCAGCAGCCGATAGTACTCCAGCTCCGCCAGCACCTCAGGAGCCCTATTATGCGCCTCTAGCTTCTAGCGCACCTCCTGCGCGGGGTACTTCCAGAGGTCAGTCCAGCAGACCTAGATGCAGTCAGTCACAGCCACCGCGTCCTCCCAGAGCTTGCTATGAGTGTGTTTATACTCGTCATGCAGTGAGGGATTGCCCTAGACTTGGGAGGAGTGCACCTTCACAGACTGCTCAGCCACAGCGTGCTCCTCAGAGTTCTCAGGCTATGGTTTCAGCTCCCACTGCTACCCCACCTACCCAACCAGCTAGGGGTGGAGGCCGGGGAGATAGAGGTCGCCCTCGTGAGAGGGGTTGGGCCAGATATTATTACATTCCTACTCGCACTGAGGCGGTTGCCTCCAATTCTGTCATCATAGGTATTATTCTGGTTTGTCACAGAGAGGCATCAGTTCTATTCGATCCAGGTTCTACCTACTCATATGTGTCCTCTTATTTTGCTTANATAGTTTTGAGACCAGGGCAGATCTATTATTACTCGGTATGGTTGACTTTGATATTATTCTGGGCATGGACTGGTTGTCGCCCCATCATATTATTCTTGATTTTCATGCTAAGACCGTGATGCTGGCTATGCCAGTTGTTTCACGTATTGAGTGGAGTGGTACTTTAGATCATACTCCCAGCAGAGTTATCTCTTTCCTTAAAACTCAACGTATGGTTGAGAAGGGGTGTGCTACGTATTTAGCTTATGTGAGAGATGTCAGTGTTGACACCCCTTCTGTTGATTCAGTTCTAGTGGTACGGGATTTCCCCGATGTGTTTCTAGCTGATCTTCCGGGCATGCCGCCCGATAGAGATATCAATTTTGGCATTGATCTGTTACCGGGCACTCAGCCCATTTCTATTCCTCCATATCGCATGGCTCCTCCTGAGTTGAAAGAGTTGAAGGATCAATTGCAGGAATTTCTGGGTAAGGGTTTTATTCGGCCCAGTGTTTCTCCATGGGGTGCTCCTGTCTTGTTTGTGAAGAAAAAGGATGGTTCTATGCGTATGTGCATTGATTAT
>MU762058.1:64390-107371 GCA_026770625.1 Nicotiana glauca | reverse complement strand
ATATATATATATATATATATATATATATATATATATATATATTAATTTTGCTAACGTGCTATATATTTTTAGTAGGTTATAATTTTTACCATTTTTAGTTCTCCAAAATAGCCTTACAATCTCCGATCAAACTTGAAACTCCACCAACACATTAAATGTGAGAATTCTTTTGTCTTTACAAAAATTACCCTTGCTTCTCTACAATTTCCACCCTAACACCTTCCGCTTCTTCTATATAAACTACAGCCATGAAGAAAGAATCACACCCATTTAAATCACAGTACCACACCCAGTTAGGTAACCACTAAAGTGGGAGATAAATTGATGATGAGATGAATCCATTTCCATCAAGATTAATCCTATAAAAATGTAAGAAAGTTTCAGATTGCAACCAATTTTGTATTTCAGTTTCAAATTATAACAATGAAATTGGGTATATTTATTGTAATTTTTGATTTCTGAGTTTATATTTCAGATTATAACAATAAAGTTGGTTAGATTTGGTTTAGTTTTGTTTGCTGGGTTTACAGACTTAAAAAGATTGGAAGCTTCACTCAAAGAAATTGGTTAGATTTGGCTTAACTTTTTGAGATTCAGTCCTTCTTTGGAAGAACGTGGAGTTAAAAATACGGAAAAGGTGTCAGTGAACTAATATGTATTAGGACAAATATAGCCGTCGATAATAGTTTGGCACAGATATGCCAATACATCCAAAACTTTCTCATTCATACCCGTAGGTTAACAGAATCACTATTTTGTCTTTCTTAAATAATTAATAATTGAACCCCGTCAAAATTATTAATAATGTCAAATAGTAAGAAGTAACAGTTTGATATAAAAGACAGAATATTAATTTTTCTTTTCTGTGTTGCTGCTTGTTTGACAACTAATATTGACAATTCATGACAGCAAAAATGTTGTAATTAATGATTGATGACCGAGACAACAATGAGAACCATGGCGCCTGTTGGATCTAATATCAAAGATGATGGAACAGAAAAAATAAATATAAAAATGGAAAAGAAGCACAACTATTTTAATAATTTATTAATTATTTCATAACAAATTTATAATGCAGAAATAATCCAATAAACTAATAACAAATGATATAATGATCACTTATCAAAACAAAAAAAAACGGATCCATCAGTTTAAGTTATAGTGAACATGGAGTTATTTGTATTTGTATTAGTGAAAAATATATATAGATTATGAGAAAAATAAAAATAAATAGTAAAATAATTCAAGAAAGCACAAACTAATTCAAATATTATATTATTAAAATAATAAATAAATATCAATACTACTTTTAGTAGGATCACTTCCCGAAATGATGTATAACAAAAAAAATTGATTATCAAATTACTCATATAAATAAATAATATGATTATCACACATTTTCTCAATCAAACAAAAATAATATATCAAAACTTTGGAATAAGGGTGGGTCGGGTCCTAACGGATCGGGTCAGCAGATTTTGGTTGAGTCTGGTTATTAATTATTTAAGAAAGGCAAAATAGTGGTTTTGTTAAATTAAGGGCATGAATGAGCAAATATTTTACAGATTGGACATATATATAATAACAAACTATTAATGACGGGCATATATGTCCTGATTCGCATAGTTCACTGGTATATATAACTCCTTTCTGTTAAAAATATGTTAATCCCCTCTAAAAGTGGGTTAGTTTTTAATTAATATTAATGGAGTTTTTTGTGAAGGAGGGAGAGTTAAAATAGAGATTGCAGTAAAATGGAGCAAAATTTAATATCTTTGAAAGATTCTGATGCTGGATTGAAAGGGTGAAGAAGAGAATTGAACGAGGAAATGATTAAGAAAACTCCAATTACATCATTGTTGTTGATGTGATGCTAGGAGTATTTTGGAGAACTCAAAAGTGTATACAATGCTAATTTACTATAACTATAGGTTAGCAAAATTATATATATTTCTATCATATAGAAAAGCCTTGATGATCGATCAAGGACAGAGTGGTAATTTTTAATAGCTGATTTTAATAAATTCTTTTTATTTTTCTACTTTATAGAAGTGACTAAGACGAGCACTGCACATAGAAGTGGTACAAAATGTTATCGTGGATTGTACTCCATTGAGTGAGAAAGACTCACATTTTCAATCACACGTGTATTCCACTCAGAAAGATTCACCCACTCTTTTTACGTGGTTATGCTACTTTCCATCTCTCCTGAACATTCTTACCTATTTTCAATTTCAATTTTCTTCGAATTTCTTCTGCATCTTTGTGGTCTTCCCTAAATTTCTCTCAAGCTTTTCTATTTTGGGTATTTCTTCAAAGATTCTTCCTTTTGGCTAATTTTTTATCATTTCGGTTCCAAGTTCTGGCAAGTCTTTTGTCTAATTAATCTTTTTTATTGCGCTTGCTTGCTGGTAGTTTTTGCCAGATTTACATATGTCAATAATTTTATCTAACCGGAACATGCATATCTTTTAATATTTATTCATTTCAGAAACTACGATTCTCTTTCTCCTTCAGTGCTTTCAAGCATCAGATTTGTCGCTAGAAGATTAAGTCTTGACAATACGAGTAAGCATACTTCAGCACCGGTTAGACATACTTTCATGGTGTTCTATATGTGTAAATGTTATGGTTAGTGATAATTTCTTTCATAATGTCTAATTTTAAGTTATTTTTGCTTAAAATTTCTAGTTATATAATCTTTTTCATTCATAATTACTTGACATGATATAGATGACTCTAAGATGTTTGATGAAATGCCTGATAAAACATTAATGGTTTTACTGATAAATAAAACTTTTAAGGTCCCCGCATTTGAAATTTGACACAACCACAGAAGATATGTAGTTGATATAAACTTCGATAAGAATAAATTTTCACTTTTTAAATTCATCTCTACTGATATTACATTATTATAATCACAACTTGAAAAGAAATTATATCTTGTGTTTCAATAAAAAAATGCTAGGTATTGTGATTGTTTGGTCTTTACTGCTTTCTCGTCGAAAATTACTTATTACATTCCCGCCACTAAATATGTTATATGCACATTTTCATGTTCAATATAGTTTCAGTGAAAAATATTTGTATTATTTTGTGAAAAAAGTAATAAAACAAAGATCACTGAGGAACTAAGATGTCGTATACAATATGCTGAATTCTTTTACATCAACAATTGATGTTCTCTGATAGAATTTAATGAACAATCACCTATTAAATTCATGAGTTCTCATATAGAATAGCGTAATGAAATTGGATGCCAAGCTTTTGCATCTATAATTGACATTCTCTAATAGAATTTATGCAAAACGATAATCTTCTCTTACATTAATTAGTTTTCATATAAATAAACATGAGTACTTATTTTTCAGTGTTTATAACCATATTTGTTTTAGTGTCTTGCAACATGTAGATCATAACTCTTGGGGATAAAAAGATAGATATGAAAACAAGTATCCTAGAGGAGGAGGAGACAACTTGTTATATGCTTTGATTTGCCGCTATGTTGCATTGCTAATGACTTGAAGGAAGGTTTCTATTTATGAATCAACCAGACAGATATTTAATTTTTCCGTATTTCATATGTGCTATTGAGTGAATCTCTTTTCTGATGAGGAGTTAACACAAGTAATGTTTATGCTTGAAAAAGGTAGTCCGACATTAGTTCCACTTGTGATATTTCATTTTTCTATAACTTTTTCAATTATGATTATAACATTGTGTAGTGGTTTAAAACCGTCCCAGAGTTTTTATGATATGCCAAACTAATTAGAGAAAGGAATAGTGCGAGGCCTGAGACTTATGTCAAGCAGTTTATTCAGGTATATAAAAGAGAGTTAACTACTGGTTGAAACTGCTTTTTTTTAGATAAGGTATTGGTGAACTTGATTACTCAAAATAAAGGATATTTTCAATGCTCTACTTAGAATCCTGAATCATGACGCTTTTGAGTGAAAAAATATATTGGAGAGAGCTTTAAGTTTTTACTACATTAGTCTCCATCCATTCACAAAGTCTTTTGTGTATTTCATGATCTATATGGTGATATATATTGATCTAAATCCTCAATATATGTCCATCTTAACGCTTAAAATCCTGCTAATGTAACATTTATGATGAAATGAATCTACCTACTTTTCAGGGTATAATATATGTTTCAATATCTTTGCAACCAACAAGGAAAACAGAACTCTAACTTCACCTGTATTACTTGAAGATACAGCAGAACTATCAATGAGCACTTACAAGTCTAAATAACAATACAAAAATGTATCTGGTGAAGAAAAAAAAAAGTTAAATACCTAAATGGTGTGGCAAATGATTCTTAGCCATTGATGCGGATGTGACTGTAAGGACTTGATATCACTATTTGTGATTCCATACATTTCTCTAACTATAAATTTGATAGATGTATGCTTTCTGGAGGTACTTATTTTACACTTTCGAAGGATAACATGTTAATTGCTAAGCTAGAGACTGTAATTTATAGTTATGGGAAATAACAGACTCGGTGCGCCTTTGATGTGCTTGAAGATACAGACAGTCTTCCATGTTAACTTTTTTGGTACCAAATAACCGGCCATTGCCACAATGTTGTACTTCAAGGTCCAACTCTTGGGCATGTTCTGTGGTGTGTGTTTGATATTTGGCAATCCTTTTGTAGAACACAATTTGATTGGAACTATTCTTATGACTTAATTGCGTTTGTGCAGAAGATGCATCTTCCCCACATGTTATGTTGGAAGGTTCTTTTGTTTCCTGTTTTGATTTCAATTTGAAGGATGCCTTTGTTACACATTATGAACAGAAAGACAAGTTAATATTTTAAATTGAATTATTAAAGTAGTACCTTAAAACATTTATGAAATAGTTAGCCTATATTGGGCCCGTGTTTAGCAGGGCTTTTCTTCTCTAGTATATATATATATATATATATATATATATAAAACAAATTCTAACCAAGTATAATACTAAAGTCTTCTGTTTTTAATATTTATATTATACCGTTATGATAACAATAACACTCTAGAAATTTTGAAAGATTCATAAACAAAATAAAGGCAGAATACACTGACAACCCTTAAATTTGTTTACATTTTTCAGTTAGATACTTAATCTTAAGTCTCCACTTAAACACTTCAATCAGGCCTTTATAATGTCAATTAGACACAATATGCTGACATGGTAAGGTAAGTGTTTCTTACATTTTTCAAGCTCTTAAAATCATAAAAAAAAAAAAAAACAATCTCCACATACTTCTTATCGGAAAATGTATAGCTTATACCGGATAATTTTCCGGTCATCTTCTTAACCCAAATTGTTTTTAGATTTGTTCATACCATTACTACTGTATTCTCCTTTAGATCTGCGCATAACCCCACTACCACCTTTAAATTTGGTCACCGTCATAAACTTCTCATTTTTTAGATCTAATTGACGCTGCAATTCTTGCCGGAAAAGTAGCAGCACCACTAGCTGCCTAACTCATCTTTTCTATTTATCTTCCACCATGTGAGCAACCATAGGATGGCACGAACAATAACGATGGCAATAGCCCTCTCATTTCCATTCGTCCGGCGAAACTTCATCTTTCCCGACGAAGTTTTGCTTTTTGCTCAACAATTAAATTTTGTGAATTGAATCTTAATCTTAACCAGATGCGGCTAAATCCGAGCAGATCTAACCGGAAATAACAAGTTTTGGCGACCCTTATGCGTTGGTGTCGTCTTCTCCTCGTTTTTTCTTTTCATTTTTGTCGAATTTTGGTGTTTCCGACAACTTTCATGCTTCTGTTCATTTGTTGTTATGATTAAGCCCCATTTTTTGTTCATTTCGGTGGACTAATTTTGCTATTCTCAACTATTGTTATTCTGTTCTGTTTTGTTCCCTTCGTCTGATGTTCTTGTTTATTTGCTAATGATTTTATTGATAATGCATTCCTTTTGTTCTGTTATGTTCGTTTGCTGCTGCATTTTGGAAAAGAAATGGCAAAAATCCATTTTTCCGGTGAGGGTCATTGGCAAGATGACGACGAGTGGGGTTAAGTTAAATCCATGTGTCCTCATCCTATTCGTCACTTTGGTGTATGAATTACACTAACCTTTGGTATTTGGGTGTCTCTAAATATTGTGTCCAAATGACACATTTAAGTTGTAATTGGAGTGTTCAAATGGAACGGCTTTAAGATGGAATCTCTAGTGAAAAGTGAAGACAACTTTAAGGGGACGTGGATGTATTATGCCAAAAATAAATAAACAAATAATTCAAAGAAATTACTAAAGCAATAAATAAACTAGAACTAACCATACGTCCAGGTTGTAAAGGAACAACTGAGCTAACAATTTTAAACATTGTTTACCCATAAAATAGATAACAATTAAATTTATACGCAATTTTAAGAATATATGGATATATTCAATACAAACAATCAAGAATATTAGATAAACGAGTTAACGACAAAATGAATAATCAAACCAATTGTAATATCACGGCCCAACCTGAACTTATACTGAACAGTGGTTTGCCTTCGATAGGACCCTTAGTTTGAAGCCACTTATGAACAAACAACAAACATTAAAATAAGAACTCTGCAATAGCTAAAGAACAGAGAAATGAATTTGTATTGCCTTGGTTCGCGTGTTACAATATGTTCTATTAAAGAAAAAACTTTAGGAGAGTTTCATTCCTAGTACAATTCTAAAAAAGATAAAAATCCTCCTCTTTCGTTAATTACTGATCCATAACTGACAACGGACGAGATCTGCACTGTGATATTTGGTTGGATATAGATATCACGACCCTCTGTTAGTCGTGTGCAACCGTTTTCAGAATTCCCAAGGTCCTAGAGCTCAATTTGGGTCTAAGGAGTGTTGCTTCACGCCCAACGATGAGCACAACATTCACCTTTTATAGGCCTCGGTACGAAAGGCTCCCAGCCTCGATTTCAACTGCGTATGTCTGTACCCCCTCCCCTCCTTCACTCTTCTTCACCGGGAAATCGGGTAAGTACTATTTTCGATTTTACCCGTATACAGATAGTTCCCTCATTTTCTAGAGAGCAGGTTTGTCGGAACAATGGGAAACGAATAGATGAATCCTGGTTTTGTTCCCTCGCACGTTATAACTAAGATGAAGGGAAAATCGAAATGTCCCAGCACTTGCGTCATTTTGACTTTGGACACGTGTCGATTATCGGTTGACTGTCTTCGAATGTAAAATTTCGTGCATTGATTGTGTTTTCTCCTATAAAAGCTTCAACCCTCTTCAGTTCTTCCACTTTTTGATCCTAGCTTTTACCTTCAAATTTGCTAACGGCTTTTAACCTTTCCAAATCTCCATACCCCGCTTCTTGAACCTTCATATCTTCATCTCAGACCTTCAAACATTCATATTTTTCTGGTATTTCCAACCCAGATCTTCATACCTTCATACATTTTTTTTCATATATTAATATTTTTCCTTCAATTCTTCGTATTCCCCTTCAAGTCTTCATATTTTCCCAGATCACAATGGCTAAAACTTTTAAATCCGTACAGCAATAAGCGGCTCCTTTGTCGTCCCATCCGGCCACGGGCGCCGCCCGCCCCCTATGAAGAGCTTTATACCCGGGGGTTGCTCCACCGGGAATGATTTCAAGGTTGAGAAGGCCTCTGTTCAGCAAGATCGAGGCGAGGAACCATGGAGATACATATATATGCTCCATTACTGAAGATACCTTTCCCATAGTCCAAGAGGACTATAAATGAAAGGTAAAGACGTGGTCGTCCCCGAGCCTAATGATGATATTACTACCCATGTGGAGGGATATCCCTTCATGTTGGGCCTGATAGATACTATAATCCTGGCCTTTTGCAAGAGATACGAAGTGTGCCTCGAGCAAATTCGCCCATCGTTTTGGAGGATTGTGAACCTCTTGCGCTATTTCGTGAACAATACCGAATCTCCTCACTTTACCCTCGACCACCTACTCTGTCTGTATAGTCCCCGAATTTTCTGAGGGGTACTGATAAATATCATTCGCCGAGCAAGCAAGGCCCCTTTCTCAAGCATCGACGAGGATCAAGACCGAGGCTAGCAGGGGAGGTTTGTTCGGGTAAAAATTGAAGACCTGATCCATCTCGAGTTTCTGTCGTTCCCCGAGAAGTGGAACGCATCTCATAAGTGTCATCTTCCAAAAGCATTAACTTCTTTTCCTTCTTTCTCTCATTGCATGTATTTACAGTCGTGCAGCTGATGCCCGAGTTCCTAATGCGATACCCCAGTTCAAGGAGTGGATCGAAAGGATCCGTAAACATATGTCATACTCCAAGCGCAAATGGCACAAACTTTTGAAGGGCAAATGAGAGTCATGTTCTCATGGTGAGGATCTCCAATGTGTAGTTATCACTACGTCCCCAACTCACATAATGCTAACCTTTTCTCTTCTTTTATAGGTATGCCTAAGACCATCGAACGTAGGCCGCTAGATGGGGATGATGATACATCCTTACCTAGCAAGCCCTCCATTTTAGGACATCCTAGGATTGCTGTGGAGGAGGAGAAGAAGAGGAAAAGTAAGTCCTCGAGTTCCCTGGATCCCGAGGCGAAGAGAAAAAAGAGGGCAACCACCTGGGTCCAAAAGCCCAAAAATACCAAGTCCATGATATCGGACCCTGACTTCCTCTGTCGGCTCAGGGATGAGCCCGAAGAATATGACATCTTCGTTTCCCATGGATCGACCCCTACCGAGGAGCATGCAACGACTGAGGAAAGGGGCCACGAGGCTAATCCCCTTCCGACTCAAGAGGACGAGGAGGAGATGGAGGATGTGACCTCCTAGGAAGATGTTCCTGTTCTGAAAGAGGCGACCCGTATGATCGACATTATCGATAGACCCTCCTATACCGATTCCATGCTCGAAGAGGCCCAAGCGGGCAAAGAGAAGTCAAGTAAAGAGGTATAGGGTGTAGTTGATCCTCTCCATCCATTCCTTGATGGCATGGACATGTCCACATTGGAGGATTTTTCCTGGCTGGGTCATCTGGAGATCCCAAAGAAGGACGTGCCCTCAAGAACTGGTAGGCCGAGTTTAAGCCCAAAATTTGTGAAGCAATTTCTCACGCCGAATGTGGACCCTAAGCACAAGAGAACGGTTTTTCTCACAGTCCCGGAGGATGCTCGGGTCCTATCTACTGTGGTGGGTGTAGCCAACTACCTTTGATGCCTAGTGACTGAGGAGGACCAGGCAAAGATGAACGTGTTGTGCACGTCAAATATTTTCAACGAGGCGCTAAACCGGGTAAGGCGCCAACACTTCTATGCCTCTTTGTGAGTTTCGCTTATGTTTTGATGTCTCTTACTACTTTTGTTGTTTTACAGGCCTCAGTGCTTCACCATGAAAGCTTCCTCCGATACCGTTTAGAAATCAGCCAGCTCAAGTTCGAGCTCAAAGAGCAGGTCCGAAAGAAGGACATGTATAGCGCTCTTAGCGAGCAACAAGACGGTGCCCTTAAAGACCTACAAATTCTCCAGGCCAGGCTGGAGAAAGCCTAGAAGAAGCCCCGACCCTGAAGAGGGAACATGCCGACCTAGTTGAGAAGGTAAAGGTCTTGGAAGATAAAACGGGCAGTTATTCATGGTGACTAACAACACAACTTCGCAGGTTCAACAGAAAATAGACCTGATCAACTAGTTGCGGGCTGAGATGGATGAGGTCAAGTCCCAGATTGAAGTATGGTAGGGCAGGATGGACCAAGTGGCCTCAGAGAAGGAAGCTGCAAAGGTGGAGTTGGCATCGATCGAGAACCAACTTCGGGTGGTGAAGGACAAAACCGACAAGGGTCTAGTTTGAACGATAATCTCCAGGCACAGCTGAGCTCAGCCTCATAAAATAGGATGCCCTCAGAAGAGAATATGCGGCACTGAGGGCCAAATTGGACACGACCTCTGCTGATGTCGAGGAAATGGTGGTCCAATACAAGGCTGGTGTGGAGGCGGCTCAAACTCGCTTAAAGACAAAGGCTAAATACATGAAGTGGTTGTCCCGAAGAGACACCCTCAAAGAGATTCACGCCCGAGGTTTCAACTTATCGGTCGAGATCGAGGAAGATAAGAGGCTCGAGGTTGAGTCAAAGGAGCTCGACGAGCTCGAGGGTACCAAAGACTCTGAGGGATCTGAGGGCTCCTATGATTTTGGTGACGAGTCGGGCCCTGGTGAAAACCATGCATAGATGTCTTAGTATCTTTTAGTTTTTTATTTTTCCTTATGTATTTTTTTTGTTGATTTTGAGGTCATTTTACCGGGACTTTGTAAATATATATATATATATATATATATATATATATATATGAAATTTTCCCTTTCTGTCGATATCGCGTCATCACTTTTCCAGCATCTTCTTACAATGTATTGTTTTTGATGCCTTAGCATAAAATCAGACGTAGTTATAGGGCATTCATTTTTTAGAGATCCGAACGATGCCAGACTTCGATGCAATTTTGTTTCCTCGTGGCTTCGAAACCTTGGTACGACCAGAGGTTTCCAAGATGCTTAAGTGTTTTTAGACTATGCTTTTGCTAAGGATAACCTTTTAGTAGGTTTCGAGTTTTTGTAAATGTCTTACTTTCTGATTACGAGCTTCGGACGTCTCCGAGCCATTTTTAGGGTGGTCGTGGCCTTTTGTTGTTGGGCACCGCCTAATAGGTTTGGTGCTTCCGGGATTCAGTAGCCTAGGTCGTCTAAATTTTCTTCAGGTGACAATCCCTGGATAAAGGTAGCATGTGGGCTCGATAGTTCCCAAGTAGGGGTTCCCCATAGGCTCTAGGATCCGGGATCGAAGAAGAAAAAATGTGTAATAGAAAAGCTGAAGTTTCCTTCATTTCTTCGTATGCAAGGTACACGATCGAAAGCTTATAAAAATATTGTGCCATGGCTAGAGTGGATTATGTGGTAATGGTTTATACGACTGTTTGGCCCTTATAATGAATCCTTAACACCAAGCCTTAGCTCTTAGTACACAAGGTTTTCTTTTTTCCCTTGTTAAAGACCTCAATCCAAGGGTAATGGCCCCCAGTATCTGAAGTCGAACTCGTAAGGGCTCGAATAATGCTAAACTGAAGCGAACGATTGTTGACTCTGGTCTAAAATCAATCTTCGAACCTAAGTTATTACGTTTTACTGTTGCCTCGTTAAAAGCTTGCTGAAAACCCCATTTTGGGACAAAACCGGTTCAAGGGAGAATGCATGCTTTCAGACCTAATAGTCACATCCCTATCCCTTTACCTGCATATGTTAGTCCAATTGATAAAATGATTAAGAAGTAATTGATTTTGTACCTTAGCAGTAGTACCGCTTTAAGTGTGTCACATTCTTGTTGTTTGGTAGTTGTATGACATTTCCTGCTTTGAGTTTATACGAGCCTTTGTCGGTTATTCTGCCAACTCGATATGGTCCTTTCCAGTTCGTCCCCAACTTTCCCTTGTTTCGGATTCCTTGTGTGTAATGTTACTTTCCTCAACACCAAATCCCTAGTTTCAAAGTGTAGGAGATTGGATCTTCGGTTGTAGTACCTTTTTATTCGTTGTTTCTGGCAGCCAACCGGACCAGGGCATCCTCTTGGCTTTCATCCAATAATTCTAGGCTTGTGATTATGGCCTCGCTGTTTGACTCTTCTGTCGTATATTGGAATCTGAGGCTCCGTTCTCTCACTTCAACAGGTATTAAGGCTTCAGCCTTGTAGACCAACGAAAATATAGTGGCCCCGGTACTAGATTTCGAGGTCGTACGGTATGCTCACAGGGCTTCGAGTAGGATTTTCTTCCATTTCCTTTTGTCGTCGGTCAACCGCTTTTTCAAGTTTTGAAGTATGGTCTTGTTTGTTGATTCTGCATGCCCGTTTCCACTAGGATGATAAGGCATTGATAGTATTTTTTTGATTATGTGATCTTCAAAAAATTGATTTACCTTGCTACCGATGAATTGTTTCCCATTATCACAAACGACCTCGGTCGGTATCTCGAATCGACATATTATACGGTCCTAGATAAAGTGAATGAGATTTTCTCCCAGACTTTTTTGAACGCTTGAGCTTCGACCCATTTGAAAAAATAATCAGTCATGAATAGTATGAACTGAGCCTTACCGGGTATCCATAGTAGGGGACCGACGATGTTCATATCCCACTTCATAAATAGCCACAGGGACAAAACTGAGTGGAGTATTTCTCCCAGTTAATGGATCATTGGGGCATGTCTTTTGTAGTCGTTGCATTTTCATATGAAGTCCTTCGCATCTTTCTCCATTTCGGTTCAGTAATAGCTGACACGAATTAATTTTTGAACCAAAGTTTCTGCCTCCAAATGGTTTTCGCAAGTGGCTTTGTGAAATTCTCTCAAGGAATATTTGGTATCTCCCAACCCTAAACATCTGGCTAGCGGCCGTCGAATGTTCTCCTGAATAATGTCCCCTCGACCAAGCTAAATCTGGCAGCCTTGGTATGCATGGATCTTGATTCTTTGGGATCCGAGGGTAATTTTTCGGTCTTCAAGTAATTTATGTACTTTTTACTCCAATCCCAAGTTAAACTCGTCGAATTTACTTCTGTGTGGGCGTCTTCAATCACCGACTTCATGAGTTACACTACTATTCCGGAACTAAATTCACCGACATCGACCAACCACCCCAAGTTAGCTAAAGCATCGGCCTCGTTGTTCTGATCTCAGGGTACGTGTTGTAGGGTCTATTTCCTAAATTGATGCATCGTTACCTGAAATTTATCTAAGTACCTTCGCATCCATTCCTCTTTTACTTCGAACGTCCCATTAACTTGATTTACCACGAGGAGGGAGTCGCACTTAGCTTCGATCACCTCGGCCCCAAGGCTTTTAACCAACTCAAGACCTACAATCATGGCCTCATACTCGGCCTCATTGTTAGTCAAGTTCACATTTCTAATAGACTGCCTAACTACATTCCCCATAGGCTGTTTTAATACGATGCCGAGCTGGGACACCTTTACGTTCAAGGCACCATCTGTAAAAAGGGTCCAGATTCCCGAGTTGCTCCCCGAGGTTAATAATAATTCCCGTTCAACTTCGGGTATTAAGGCCGGCGTAAAGTCGACCACGAAGTCTGCCAAAATCTGAGATTTTATGGCGGTTCGAGGTTGATACTCGATATCGTACCCCCTAATTTAGACGTCCCATTTGGCCAACCTTACCGAGAGTTCGGATTTGTGCATGATGTTCATAAGTGAGTAAGAGTTCATAACACATATGGGGTGGCATTGAAAGTACGGATTTAGCTTTCTGGAGTCGCTTAGCAAAGCGAGAACCAACTTTTCCTAGTGAAGATACCTTATTTCGGCCTCGCCTATAGTTTTACTGACATAATAAATAGGAAACTGTGTACCTTACTCCTCCTGAACTAAGACTCCACTTATCGCCACCTCGAAAATTGCTAAGTAAAGGTACAGTTGTTCATCTACCTTCAGAGTATGCAGTAGGGGCGGACTCAAAAGCTACCGTTTGAGTTACTCCAAATCTTGTTGGCATTCCAGGATCTAAGAGAAATTATTCTTCTTTTTTAACAGTGAGAATAATTGATGGCTTTTGTCTAAGTACCTCGACATGAAATGACCCAGAGCGGCTATTCGCCCGGTTAGTCTTTGGACAGCCTTGACATTGTCCACCATGGTGATGTACTATATGGCTTTGATTTTGTCGGGGTTTATCTCGATTCCTCGATTGGATACAATGAACCCGAGAAATTTTTTCCGTGATGCACACTTCTCTGGGTTCAGCTTTATATTGTGCTTCTGTAGTATGTCGAAGGTCTCTTATAAATGTTTCAAATGGTTCTCTACTTGCAGGGACTTGACTAACATGTCATCAATATAAACTTCCATCGATCTTCCTATCTGTTCTTCGATCATCCGGTTTACTAGGCATTGATAGGTGGCGCCAACATTCTTTAATCCAAAAGACATTACATTGTAATAGTAGGTGTCAAATTTAGTGATAAAAGAAGTCTTTTTTTTATCTTCCGGGTCCATCCGAATTTGGTTGTACCCGGACTAGGGAAGTATCTCATGTCCGACCATCGCATCAATCATCCGATCGATGTTAGGCAACAGGAAAGAATCTTTAGGGCATGCCTTGTTTAAATCTTTGTAATCTACACAAATTCTTATCTTATTCCCCTTTTTAGGTACTACCACTACGTTAGCTAACAAGTCCAGATATTTTACCTCCCGGATGGACCCAATTTTAAGGAGTTTAGACACCTCGTCCTTGATGAATGCATGTTTGAACTCGGACTGCAGCCTCCTCTTCTGCTTAACTGGATTGGACTTCAGGTCCAGACTCAGCTTATGAGTTCGTTACCTCTGATGGGATCCACGTCATGTCAAGATGGGACCAAGCAAAACAATCTATGTTAGTTCTAAGAAAATCAATAAGTTTTTTCTGAACTCGGGGATTAACCCCGTTCCCAGGTATACCTTTCAATCCGATTGGTGTTTGACTAGTATGACTTTCTCCAACTCCTCGACCATCGATTTGGTGGCACCAGTATCATTAGGAGCTCTGAACGATCACAAAACTTCGTAATCATCATCCTCATCTACTCCCCATTTCTCCGGTTCGGCCGAGATCGACATCGGTGATTGCTATTTAAATTCTTCCTTTATGGTCTGCTCTATGTTTCTTGATGCTAAAACTGCAGATACCGGGATCACCTCATCGACTGCAAACATCTCCTTTACGGTCGGCTGCTCTCTGTAGACTATCTTGAATCCACCCGGCGTAATGCAAGGTCGAGGGTACTGCCATCATGCTGTGAACCCACGGCCTTCCGAAAGGGCATTGTACCTCATGTCCCCTTCGATCATGTAGAACTTAGTCTCGTGGATCGTCTCATCGGTGTTTACTGGTAAGGTTATATCCCCTATAGTGGTTTCACATGCCATGTTAAGCTCATTCAACACCCAGACTGCTGGTACTATTTGGTCCTGTATCCAAATTGCTCTACAACCCTTGATCTAATGATATTGGCTGAGCTACCTGGATCAATCAACACACTTTTAACTCAGGATTTAATGATAAGTACGGATATTACCAATGCATCATTGTAAATTTGTACAATGCCCTCGATATCCTCTTCGCTAAACGAAATGGTTTTCTCTAGAACATAATCTCGGGTGCGTGTTTCCCTTGTGATAAATACTTTAGTGCACTTTATCATTGGGCCTTGGGGGACATTGATCCCCCATCCCCAATGATTATGTTGGTAATGTGTTGAGGCTCCTCATCTTCAGCCTGTTTGTTGGCGCCCCTGTTCCTAAAGTGATTTTTGGCCAGATCACTCAGAAATTCTCGGAGGTGCCCATTATTGAACAACCGGGCAACTTCTCCTCTCAATTGTCATCAATCCTCGGTCATGATGTAATAACCCGACCGGTTGTTTTGAGCTCTAGCATGTTGTTCACCGGTTTGAGGCCATGAGCAGCTTCACTCTAGGTATTATGACTTGTATGCATGGTCGGAATTAAATTCCGGGAAGTTCGTAGTTGATTTGGAAAGAAAATTATCATTTCGGAAGCTTTTAAAATTGACAAAAATGTAATTTTTGAGTAAAAAATCCTCGGATTTGGTTCTAACGAGTTTGTATGATGATTTTGGACTTAGGCGTATGTCCAGATCGGGTTTTGGATGACCTAGGAGCTTTTCGGCACCTATTGTGGAAGTTGGCATTTTGGATGAATTTCATAAATTTGGGTTGAAGAGCATTTCAATGTTATCGATGTCTGTTTCGGATTTCGAGTCTGGGAATTGCTCCATATGGTGATTCTGGTATTGGGAGCGTGTTCTGATATGGTGTTGGAGGTTCGTAGGTCATTTTGGGGTCATTTTGTAGAAGTTAGAAATTTGAAGGTTTTTAAGAAGTTTGACCAGGAGTTGACTTTTTGATATCGGGGTCGGAATTCGATTCCGAAAGTCAGAGTAGGTCTGTAATGTCGAATGTGACTTGTGTGTAAAATTTGAGGTCAATCGGACATGATTTAATAGGTTTTGTCATCGAATGTAGAAGCTTCAAGTTCTAAAGTTCATTAAGCTTGAATTGGGGTGCGATTCATGATTTAAGTATTGTTTGATGTGATTTGAGGCCTCGAGCAAGTTTTTATTAAGTTATGGGACTGGTTTGTGTGATTGGACATGGTCCCGGGGGCCTCGGGTGTGTTTCGAGGTGGTTTCGGACCAAATTGGGGTGATTTGCTATTGTTGTTGCTGCTATCTGGTGTCCTTCTTTGTGAACACGAAGGGAGTCCCGCGTTCGCGAAGAGGAATTTTGAGGCCGAGGGAATTTGGCCTTCACGAACGTGGGGAAACAGATGAGAACATGAGGCAAGAGCTGGGCAGGCCTTCACAAACGCGACACAGGGGTCGCGAACGTGTAAGAGGAAGAGTAAATGGGACCTGGAGTGGTTGGCCTTCATGAACATGACTGTTGGAATGCGAACGCGAAGGGGGTGGTGGTCAAAGGTCCACGAATGCGACCAGGCTGTCGCGAACGCGTAAAGGAATTCTTGGAGGCAGCATTTTTAGCCCTTCGCAATCGCGAAATTATTCCCACGATCGCGAAAAAGGATAGTTTGGGCAGTGTATAAGTTTGCAAAAAGGGGTTTGGCTCATTTCATCTCATTTCCTCAATGAGAACCAACCTAGGAGCAATTTTGGAGCTCCATCTTCATCATCTATGTCAAGGTAAGTGATTCCCCCTATTGCAAGTTAAATACTTTGATTATATCTAGATTTTAACATTCAAAATCATGGGAAATTAGTGGAAATTAGGGTTTTGAAGAAAAAAACTAGAAATTTATATTTTTGGATTTTAACCATGAAATTTAGACATGGAATTAGGAATAAATTATATATTTGAGTTCATGGTGTCATGGGTAAAGTTTATCTTCAAAATTTTCGAAATCCGAGCACGTGGGCACAAGGGTGATTTTACGACTTTTCGAACGGAGTTGGAAATTGTTGTAAATAGGATTATAATGGGTATTAGAGTATATATTTATGGATTTGCTCATTTATTGACTAGTTTTGGAGCGTTGGGCATTGATTTGAGTTGTTTAAAAGGCTTGGGAGCCGGCTATGGAACTTCGGAGCGAGGTAAGTCTCCTTTCTAACCTTGTAATAGGGAATTAACCCCATACGTGGATTGAATTAATATTTGCTCCTATTTGTGGGGGCTACGTATGCACGAGGTGACGAGAGTCCGTGCGTAGCTACTATTATGCTCATGTCTGGGTAGTCTAGGACCCAAATCATGTTATATTTGCGATGTTTGCGTCCTGCTTGTTAATTTAAAGGAATTGTAAAAGGTTAAACTTCACCTACTTGAGTTTCGGACGGGTCACTTAAACATAAAAGAGAATTGACATTTCTTTGAACATTGACCCTTAATAATCTTGAATTGGTTGTTTATATGTGCTTTCTCATCTTGTGGAGCAGGCCGAATGCCTTAGTAGCAGATAGATGCATCTATGGTTCGTGCCGTTCGACTTTCAGTAGTGCACAATTTAAATATTTATGTTGGATCGGGTCGTATGACCTCGGCATGACTTGCGCATGATAACTCTTTGGAACTAAAAATAATTAACATTGCTTTATTGGCTTGAGATATAAATTGTGAAATGATGAAAATGAATTTTGGAATTTCTATTAGTAAAAGAACTGTTTATTATTTTTGATTATTGAATTTTCAGCTATGTTATGTATTCCATGCTTAAATATAATATCGGCATTTTATCGTTAGCCCATAATAAGTGTAGGAGTCGACCCCTCGTCACTACTTCTTCAAGGTTAGACTGGATACTTACTGGGTACGCGTTGATTTACTTACTCATACTATATTTGCTGCATATTTTTGTGCAAGTACATATATGTCTAGTGGTCTAGTGAGAACAAAGGCGTGGTTAATAGATAGACTTAGGTGAGCTGCATTTTCATATTACGACCCGCAGCTAGCAGAGTCTCCTTCGGGGTTATTTATATTTTTCTATCTAATTTGTATTCCGGACACACGCTGTATTTTACCTTATCTTCCTAGTTGATGCTCGTGCACTTGTGACATCGGGTTCTTGTGGTACTTATGAGATGTTCAATTTTGTATTTGGGAAAAATATTATCATTCACTCTGTAATTTTATTTCTTACTATTACATTCAAGGAAATTATTGTTTAAATAATATTAAAATGAGAACCAAATAAAGTATATATTTTTGGCTTGCCAGACAGCGGTGTCCGGTGCCATCACAACCTTTAATGGATTTTGGATCGTGACACATGTGACCATGAGTGTCATGATACTTACACATCAAGTTAGGATCTCTTTGGGTAGGGTCGGATTGCAATGGTCGAGGTCACTTGGTTTCCTTGATGCGCCTTATAGCTGATACGATGCTAGCAGCATCAACGTTGAAGTTATACTCTGATAATCTTGGTGCTTCCCTACTCCTGAACATCATATCAAAACCAGTTTTTCTCACTAGACCTCATCTATTGGGCCCTCTATCTCTTCTCATTTTGTTCCTTGTGGGATGACCCCCAGACTATTTCCCTTTCGATCTCCGTTGTATGGTTGGTACCGATCCCGGGCCAGCCTTGGCTCATGATGGACATCCTTCTTAAACCTATTTTCAGCTCAGGTGGGATAAACAAACCCAGAAAGGGCTTTGAGTTGGTCGTCCTCGACTTTGATCTTTGATTGGTGCCTGTTGTGGATATAAGCCCAAGTTACCGCCGGATACTCTACCAAATTTTGTTTTAGCTGCTAGGAAGCCGAGTACCTTCGAGAGTTTTGTCCTTGAGTGAATGCCTAAACGGCTTAATCATCTGCAACCAGAGGCAGGTCCATCTGTTCCATTTGGAACCTTGACACGAACTCCCTGGGCATCTCGTTATCTCTTTGTTTAATCTTGAAAAGGTTTGATTTTCTGGTCTCGACCTTGATGGCCCCGGCATGAGCCGTCACAAAAGCATCTACAAGCATATAAAATTAGTCAATAGAATTGGGGGGTAAGTTGTGGTACCATATCATTGCTCCTTTTGACAGAGTCTCCCTAAACTTCTTTAATAACACCAACTCTGTCACACCTCCTTTTTCACTGCACCCCCGGAAGGGTATAAAGGAGTTTTTCCAATTAAAGGACAATTGAAATGAGATTTATTATTAAAATTTCAGAGTCGCCGCTTGGGAGATTAATGGTGTCCCACGTCACCGGTTGAATCCCGGATCGAGGAAATTATTGACTCTGTTTAACAGTCCGCGAACCAGAAATCCGAGTAAGGAATTCTGTTAACCCAGGAGAAGGTGTTAGGCATTCCCGAGTTTCGTGGTTCTAGCACGATTTCTCAACTGTCATATTCGGCTTAATTATCTGATTTTAAATAATTATGAACCTATGTGCAAATTTTAACTTTTAACCGCTTTTATTTTTTTTTTAAAAAGAGAATTGCAACGTCGTTAAAACACGTCTCGAACCACGTCACATAAATGCACCCGCGGTCTTTGGCATATTTCAACTTTGCTGGGATTTGGATTTGGGTCACATAAATTCGCACCCGAGTTTAAGAAAGTAATATTATTAACTAGCGTGCCTAAAGCAATTTCGCATTTGTAGTTTGCGAGGGCCATGGAATTTGCTAAATGGCACGCCTCGAGTTCTAAGGATAAAATATCAATTAAATGAAGGCAATGGGTTACTTAATGTATTCTTGATGGCAGCTTCACATCTTCAAAGAATTACAATTCAGAAACAAAACGAATTTGAAATCGAAGAGAGCACCAATGACGTCGGCACTATAGTTTGTGAATCTAAAATAGCAGAAATGGTATTGAAAATTAAAAGAAGCAAAATTACTTATCATGCTTGGGAGCTAGTCCATTTTAATATTAGCCTGAATTGGTAACAAAGAGTGAGGTCTACACGGATTAATCAATAATGCAACTTGGTACACTTAACGTCCAGTACAACAAACCAAGAAGGCACATTCAAACAACTTTGACGTTTCACATGGATACCAGTAACTAATCTCTGCACGCACTTAATTTAAAATTAAGAAGAATTGATTCCAAGCAAACTGTCCATTTACCTTATCTAATACACTAGTACTATCAAGTCTAAAACAAATTGAATTCCCAACTAAAACATGAAATCACATGCACTCACACAACTATAAATTCTATGCAACAATCACAGAGAAGTTAAAATAGAAAGACATATATCGGAAACAAGTAAACACAAATAGAAATCAAATGGGATTAATGAGGATAAATGGACCTTTATATTGAATCCAAAATTTGAATGCTCGATTAAATTTGTAACGTGAATGGACTGTAACACCGACGGAACCTCAAACAAGGTCGGCGACTCGATACTTCAACGGCAACCTCGAGCGAGCTCGAACACGAAAACAACGCCAAACTCAAAAGACCTCCATGGCTTTGAAACGGAAATCCGTAAATTAAAATTAAGAGACAGAGATATTTTTTTTTTTCGATTTTCCTGAATTTAAACTCGATTTCCTTTGATAATTAACGAAAGAAGCTAAAATTATTTTTCTTATTACTCCTTTCTCTGTTTGTAGCTCTTTACTCCATCTGTGTGTGTGTATTACTGTTTCCGGCGAGTTTGCCACTGGAAGAAGAAGGGGTCAGGGTGGTCATGCGGTTCAAGCCATGGCCGCTGGTTGAGCACTTGAGCTGAAGGAGAAAGTGGTCGTTTGGAGGAGATGAAGCTTCAGATTCTGGGCGTTGGGTCCTTTTTTGGTTCTGTTCTCAGCTGGTTTTTCAAATCGAAGAAGAAGGTGCAGAACAATCAGGACCTCTATTTTCAGAAGCTNNNNGAGCGATTTTTGCCTGTTTGAATACTCCGTGGGAAGCATTTTTGAAAGATTTGACCGCACCCTGCTTCCGAGGTTGCCTAAATATCCTTGGCTATAAAGGAATCAGGTCAGTGTAGTTAAGAAGTGAGTTAGATGATAGAGTATGCCGAGGTGAAGAGACGATCGAGGTGCCGTTCTGTCGAGGTTCCGGTTCGCGATCCTGCTATTACATCAAAAATCAAAACATGAAAAATACTAGCTAAGCCTGTCAACTACGAGTTACAAGATTCCTATCTATAAGTCTTCTGAAGCTTGATCTTGAGTCTTGAATGGTTCTTCATGCAGACTTTGGATCTGAACCTTGACGCTAGCTAGTTGCAGGTGCTAATTCATTCTTCCTCAGCTTTTCGGACCAAACCTGGACACCACACCATGCTTGTGACTCCAATCATCTCTTAAGCAATTCACATCTTTCTCTACTACTGCATTTGAATTCACTTTTTCCTTCTTTTGTTTCTCCTCTTCTTTTGTTATTTTGGATTGTGACTAACTTCCGCTGATCATCTCGGACTGTTGACTCGCATTCTTTGCACAAGCCTCTTTTGTTGCTGACTTGAATTGCATTCTGAAGTGTTTCGCCCTTTCTCTGAGTGATGCTTGATCGCTAAAACTTGAAATAAATGTCTCTGTTCTCCAGGCGGGCTCCTGATTGCTAAAACTTGAAATAAATTCCTCTGTTCTCTAGGCAGGATCGTGACTGTTAAAACTTGAAATAAATGCCTCTGCTCTCCAGGCGGGCTCCTGATTACTAAAACTTGAAATAAATGCCTATGTTCTCCAGGCGGGCTCCTGACTGCTAAAACTTGAAATAAATGCCTCTGTTCTCCAGGCGGGCTCCTGATTGCTAAAACTTGAAATAAGTGCCTCTGTTCTCCAGGCGGGCTCCTGATTGCTAAAACTTGAAAATAAATGCCTCAGTTCTCCAGGCGAGCTCCTGATTGCTAAAACTTGAAATAAATGCCTCTGTTCTCCAGGCAGGCTCCTGATTGCTAAAACTTGAAATATATGTTTCTGTTCTCCAGGCGGGCTCCTGATTGCTAAAACTTGAAATAAATGCCTATGTTCTCCAGGCGGGCTCCTGATTGCTAAAACTCGAGATAAATGCCTCTGTTCTCCAAGCGGGCTCCTGATTGCTAAAACTTGAAATAAATGCCTCTGTTCTCCAGGTGGGCTCCTGATTGCTAAAATTTGAAATAAATGCCTCAATTCTCCAGGCGGGCTCCTGATTGCTAAAACATTAAAATAAATGCCTATGTTCTCCAGGCGGGCTCCTGATTGCTAAAACTTTGAAATAAATGCCTTTATTCTCCAGGCGGGCTCCTGATTGCTAAAGCTTGAAATAAATGCCTTTATTCTCCAGGCGGGCTCCTGATTGCTAAAGCTTGAAATAAATGCCTCGGTTCTCCAGGCGGGCTCCTGACTGTTAAAACTTGAAATAAATGCCTCTGATCTCCAGGCGGGCTCCTGGCTGTTAAAGCTCGAAATATATGCCTCTGTTCTCCAGGAGGGCTCCTGACTGTTAAAGCTTGAAATATATGCCTCTATTCTCCAGGCGGGCTCCTGACTATTAAAGCTTGAAATATATGACTTTGTTCTCCAGGCGGGCTCCTAATTGCTAAAACTTGAAATAAATGCCTCAGTTCTCCAGGCAGGCTCCTGATTGCTAAAACTTGAAATAAATGCCTCTGTTCTCCAGGCGGGCTCCTGATTGCTAAAACTTGAAATAAATGCCTATGTTCTCCAAGCGGGCTCCTGATTCCTAAAACATGAAATAAATGCCTATGTTCTCCAGGCGGGTTCCTGATTGCTAAAACTTGAAATAAATGCCTCTGTTCTCCAGGCGGGCTCCTGATTGCTAAACTTGAAATATATGCCTCTGTTCTCCAGGCGGGCTTCTGACTTCAACACTTGAAATGTAGTCCTCTGTTATACGGGCAGGTCCCGACTTCAAAACTTGAAATGTATTCATCTGTTATCCGGGTGGGCTCCCGACTTCAAAACTTGAAATGTATTCCTCTGTTATCCGGGCGGGCTCCCTACTTCAACACTTGAAATGTATTTCTCCGTGTTCTCCGAATGGGTACCTAATTTCAACAAAAATAGACAAAGACAAAGAAAGTTTCCTGCCCCAGTTTGGTAGCTGGGCACATGGGTGTGTGTTAAACTGAATTGCTCTACCAACTATTATAAGAATTTGAAAGATAAGTCCTATTATCCAGGGAGTTCCTGACAACTTCTAACAATTATGAACCTAAGTTATAACCTCTAAAGGTATTACTCCCACTACATTTGTTGTCTAAAAGGTCTTAAACTACTCCCCATTATCCAGGAGGGTCCTGACAACTTCTAGTTAAAAGACAGGTTTAACCTAAGCTATATCTACTGAAGGTACAACTTCCACTATATCTTGTTATCTAAGCAGACCTTAAAACTACGTCCCATTATCCAGGAGGGTCCTGAAAACTTCTAATTGAATCGTATCTTAAACATGCAAACTTTGGAACCAACTTATATTCCTTTGGGGTACCTTTATGCTAAATTATGCTACTCATGATTGTTTTGAAATTTAAACTAAGTTTCATTTTCGAGGAGGGTCCTGAAATTTTATAGTCAAACCTATCTGGTGCCTGCCTTTCCTTGAGGTGGGTTTCTCCGAAACGAACGAAATTTCTGCCCCTGTTTTAATCAAAGAAAAATCTTGTCATTTTAAAATGTGGTGGTTGGTTTGTGGCCTTGGAGTTTGAGGGAGATTGCTCCTTCATCTTCCCATGATGACTGACTTCCACTTGAAGACCTTGCTTGTTTATTGGCTAACCACTTTTTCCGTCACCCTTATTATAGAAAATACCTCTTCTCCGTTCAAACCCAATATCCTCTATTTGTTGCATTGCACGAACTGACATCTACCCAACCTTTGTGTCTCACATGAATCCCAAAGCATGTCCATTGCCCCCACTCCGTGTGTATGCTGTTCTTTCTTGACTTAAACCACTGGCCTTGACCTTGAGGTCTGTTGCTCCTTCACTTGTCAGGATAATTGATTTCCATTCGAAGACCCTGCTTGTTCCTTGACCAACCACTTTGTTTGTAAACCTTAACCCAGAAAATACCTCTTCTCGTTCGAACCCAATACCTTCTATCTGTTGCATTGCTCCTGAACCGACATCTACCAAACCTTTGTGTTTCACATGATCCCCAAAGCATATTAATTGTTACCAAACTTAGTGTGCATGATGTTCTTTCTTGACTCAAACCACTGGCTCTGTCCTCGAGGTCTATTGCTCCATCGCTAGCCATGATAACTTCGATTTCTTCTTGGAATATCTTGCTTGTCACTAGTTTACCACCCTTTTTGTCAATCTTATCATAGAAAATACCTTTGATCCTTTCACCCTAGCCCTCATTCTGTTGCATTGTCCATGAATTGATATATACCAAGCCTTTGTATTTCAAACGAATCCCAAAGCATGTTGATTGTTATCAGCTCAGTGCGCCTGTTGTTCTTTCTGGACTTATGATGCTTTGATGTGCTAACTAGATCCTGTTTTGTGCAGTTGAAAAGCTGGTGACAAATTTTGAAGTCATTTCTCACATGTGTTGACCCAATAGACTCAGGAAGAGGAAATAAACAAGACAAAAGGAACAGAGTAGAGGACGATGGAAAGAGATGATTCCTAACAAGAAAACTACAAAGTAGAAACCTATCAGATGTGGATACCAACTCTAATGACATTGACATGCACCTGCGGCTTATTATGTTAAGAAAATCTGATGTCCATCTCTTGTCGTACCTTTTTGCCGTGAAACTGGGCTTCAATGCTCCGCCTATCCAATCTGATTCACAATCCTTATTCGACTTGTAGTGCCCGAAGGGTTTTCACCATCAAGCCTCTGTCATTTTGGTCTTTCTCTCAACTCACCATCGCCTTGTGGTGTCTGTGAAGGTTTTCACCAATAAGACCCTCTCATTTTGATTTCTCTCAGCTTTCATCGCCTTACAGTGCCCGTGAAGGTTCTCATCAACAAGTCTCTCTCATTCTTCATTTCCCTCGTTTGGACGGGAGTGTTGCCCCTGATATGATTCACCTCTACTCGCTTGACTTGGCATCTCTTGAAGACTGATCGGAAGGTCTTTCTTTGGACCGTAATGTGGGCTTTTGGATAGGGTTATAAAGAAAGGGTATCAAAGGCTCAAAATAATTCAACATGGGTTCAAAATTACAACTTTCGGAATCAGATTTCTCACAACAACCACAACTTCTGCCCCTGTTTCTTTCTTGGGGACTTTTGGACTTTTATTTTGGTGTGGATGAACCTTAGGGAGAGGCTGCCTACGTACCTTTCGGGATCAAGTCAAACGTAGTTCAGGAGACTACTTTTGTTGTTGCTCTTTTTCTTTTCCTTATTTCTTGCTTTTTTTTCCTTTTGCTTCCTTTTCTTCTTTTTGTTGTTTTTTTCTTCTTCCTTTTCTTTTCTCTCTTTTCATTATTTTCTTTCTCTTTTCCCTTCACTTACTTTCACGCTTGTGTTTCTGATCTTTGCTACTGATTCCGAAAGAGGGGATATGAAAGAAAATAAATAAGGCTCAAAAGGGGTAAAAAGGGATAAAGTGTTTAGATAGAAAAACAAAATACCTTCATCATTCCAATCTCCAAAACATGCCAAGTACAAATAACACAGTTAAACAAACCACAGAAAACATTCGCAACATCTTTTGATTGTACCAGACTCGATAACCATATCCTCACAATCGCCTTCTACATCTGTTGAATATAAAACATCATTGGACACCACTCTCACTCTCCTTACCACGAACGGACCCTGCCAATTTGGGCAAACTTGCCTTTAGCTTCAACTTGATGCGGCATGATGTGTTTCAATAGGGTTTCTCTATGTTCTATCTGCCCCAACTTCACACAATTTGGGCTTGAAGTGATCTCACAATGTCCAAATATGTTCTTATTTCCCTCAAGTGCCCCATCATCTTCAAAATTGTTTCATTGCTTCATTACTAAAATGACTTTTAAAAACCAGGCTGAGAATTATGCGTGCATGTCATGTCACTAGAACCAGCATGAAAAGAACTGTAAAAGGAGAAGAGAACTAAACAAAATGACTAAAAATGGCAGGAAATAGAGAATTGCATTAGGCTGACGGTGAAAGGGTTTAAACAACAAAACAAGCAAACTAGACTAGGGTTACAATCCTTGAACAAACCTAGACAGCACTAAAAGAGCTACTACGACTAAACAAACCAGGCAAAATGAAAAGATAGAAGGGTTTGAATCACAAGACAATATCCGGATTACAAACCTGAAATAACTCGGACAACAGAAATGACAACAAAATAAACCACCAAACTCCAACCCGGCTGACCAGGAAATGGAGCATCTTCCCAATTACCAAGCACGGCATCTTAGTCACTGAGTTTTGCATCAATACTGCCAAGACCATTATCAACTTTAATCAACGAGTTCCCAAGAGGATTTGCAAATGCTCCCTGTCACTGTCATTGACCACAACTACCCCTTCTTGAATCATTCTCTCTATTTCCTTTTTCAAAGAGCGATAATCTTCAATGCTATGCCCCTGGACATTAGAGTGGTACATGCACCGCACAGTAGGATCAAATCCTTTTGCATATTGGTCCGACGTATAGCCAAAGAGCTGCTCAATCAGGCTAAAATGCTTTAACATTTAAAACAAGCTTGTATAGGATTCTCTGATGGGCGTGAAATTACCTCTCTGCCTTTGTTTCCCTCCATGACTCAGTTTACTAGGATTGTTGGATGCTTGAAAATGTTGTGAAGGCACGCATGAATTTTGGGATGCTGGTGCCTGATCTAGGGAGTGACCTGGTGGTTGGACAGATGGCCAGGTGTTGTTCGACGGATAATACTGAGGTGGCTTATGTGGAGTTTGGGGATGTTCACGGGGTCGGTGTCGGGGCTGGGAGTGTTGATCAGGAAAACTCATCGGATCATCTTTTCTGCTTCCCCATCCCCCACCCAAGCTTGCTGGGATATTTGGAATGTCTTTCGTCCAACTCATGATCTTACCTGACTCGATTCCCTCTTCTACTAACTCCCCCATTCTTAACACCTCATCGAAAGGTCTACCCACAGCCGGGATCAAATGATTGAATTAGGTAGTACCCTGGGCCCGTAGGAAAAGTTCAACCATTTTTTCTTCACCAATCGGGGTATTGACTCGAGCAACTTGCTCCCTCCATCTGAGCCCAAACTCCCTATAACTTTCCTCTGGCTTCTTTTCCATCTTAGATAGCAGGGAGCGGTCTGGGGTAACACTTGATTTGCATTGAAAGTATCGGACAAAGTCTTGAGCCATGTCACCAAATGTAAGCCACTTATCGACATTTTGACGACCATTCCAGTCCAAAGCTGCCCCAGTTAGGCTTTCACTGAAATATGCCATCATCAGGTCATCTTTCTCTCCAACACTTCTCATGTCATTGCAATAAACCTTCAGGTGGGCTATCGGATCTCCAGACCCATCATACAAGCTAAATGTTGGTACTTTAAACCCCATGGGTGGCGAATGTCAGGAGACACGGATGGTTCTTTGTAATCCACGATACCCTGATCCCTCATTCCTTGCTTGTCCCTTAAGGACTGTTCTACGCTTTTCAGCTTCCTGGGTATCCCATCTAACCCTTCTCTTCCTATGAATTCTCCATTTTCAACTTGAGGCTCATCCCGTGGGCCTTGCTTGTGTGAGTTGGGTACCTTGTGAGCAACCTCAGAGAGGTAATATTGGGCGTTATGAGCTTTGGGCGGGTGTTCATTGTCGAGAACAGTGGATGTGACCGGAGGGCACTTTTGTGAAAAGATAGTTGGATGATGAGTGATGGAGCTACTAGGGCGGCTGGGAAAGCTGTGATAAGCGGGTAAATATGGAGAGGGTGGAGGATCGCCTAGCGTTGTGTCTTGAGTTTGGGTAAGGACAGCATCTAGGAAGCTGGGTAGTGGCGGGGGTGGTGCTTTCCCAGTCATACATGCCCGATACATGTCTGCAACGTGTTGTCTCAATATTTTTACCTCTTCAATTAACCCATTGTCCCGTTCAACCAACTGCTTTCGGGCCCCGGTATCAACCAACCCAGTTCTGTTGTTGTCTGCCATTGCCTTTTGTCGTTGTGTTGTAGAGAAGAGTTATCACTTTAAAAACCACAAACCAACCACTTTTCTGCTATGAGTACAACAAAATGAAGTCATCACGTTAGCGTTAGGGCATTTATCATAAGATAATCTCACTTTACGTGCAATGCAACTAGCCACAGTTATCGGTTCTAAAATGACTTCGAGGGTACAAAGGTCAGTTGGCATCATCCCAATTTGCTCATTTCAATCTCTCTTTTCTTTGCTTTTCTAGCACTTGTTTGCTCATTTTTCCTTCCTCTTTTCCCTTCTAATTATCACTCTTTTCTTTCCTCTCATTTTTCACATCCCATGATTTCACCTCTTTGTTTTTTTTCTCTTTTTCCCCTTTCTTTTTTTTTCTTTTTCTTTTCTTTTTTCTTTTTTTTCTTTTTCTTTTAATAATAAAAAAAATAATTCGATCGAACCCTATGTAGGTTGCCTACGTATCATGATCCCGCATGAATCAGATCTTTGCGTAGTTCTGGAAGATCGAAAATAAAGTAAACAAACCAATGTTCTATATTTTTTTATCTTAAAGACTACTCTGATGCGACAAGAGAAATAGAAGAAGCAAAACCTTTTTTGAATTTTCTAGACTTAATGTTCTAAAACCTATTCTAAGCTCAAGCTTAACGGGCATGTTTTTTTTTCCTTTTTTTTCCTTTTGAAACAAATAATCTATTAAGAAAAAATCCTAGAAGAGAAATTTTTTTTTTTTGATTTTTTTTAAGAAGGAAATCTAAAGAATAAACCACAGAAACATGTTTTGAATTTCATTTGATATCCTGACGCAATATTTCAAAACAAGCAATGCAAAAGATAAATAAAATATTTTTTTTTTTGGATTTCAATTTTAATTGACTAAGGAAGGAATTCTAATGATAAACAAAAGATAAATTATTTTTATTTTCTATGTACAATATCCTAAAGTTCTAATGAAAATAAAAAAAAATTATTTTTCACTAATTTCCAAAGAAACACCTCAAAAGAAAATTATTTTTTGGATTCTTGAGATTAATACCTTAATGAAAACTTTTAAAAAGGTACTAAAAGGAAAATTCTCTCCTATTTTTTTGAATTTTGGTCCTAATATAGTAAAGAAAATATAAAAATATTTTTTTTAAGTCTTAGATATTAATTGCCTAAAGGAAAAATCACCTCAAAAATATTTGTTTTTTTGTTTTTTTTATTTCTACAATTAGTATTCTAAAGAAAATTCATAATGGAAATGTAAAATGTAATTTATTTTTTTTGGATTTTTGATTTATTACACACATTTTCAAATGCAAAATAGTAAATACAATACTAATAAAAATCTCGACATTACTATACAAGACTAGAAGATAAAAAGACAACATAAAAAGAAAAACCAACTCCAAACATTAAAAAAAAATAGAAAATCTTCTTTTGATCCAATCTTGAATGACCGATCCTGACTAGATGGTCCTGAGGCTCTGTCATGCCCAAACTCCGGCAAGTAAATCCATACATGTATGAGAAAATTAGACCAAATAAAATTAAAGACCTAAAACACTATGTGAGACAATAATCTTTCCTATTGGACACATGCAAGATACAATTGCAACTATTTTTGCAAAATGACTTATTTAGCCAAAAGGTGACCAGAAATAAAAAATTTGGCTAAGACCCCGCAAAGCCAAGAACCTAAACTCACTAAAAAGACCGGACCCTATGTAGGTTGCCTACGTATCATGCCCCGAAAGACGAGAATTAGGTATGCGTAGTTCGGGCAGATTGGATACGGGCGAAAAATTAAACAAAATAACTAACTTAGAGAAAATATTTTTTTTTTATCTTTTCCTTGAAAATGATGAAACATGCCAACTCTTTTTTGGATTTTCTTTTTTCTTTTTTTTTTTTTTTTGATTTTTGATTTTTGATTTTTGAAAAATGATAAAAAAGTATAAAATCTTTTTGAATTTTTCATGTGTATATTTTTTTTGTCGTTTTCCTTAATAAAAAATGTAACAAAAAACATAACTGGGTCCTACTTGCTTTATTTTCACACCTCACCCTCTTTTTTCTTTTTTTTCTCTTCCTTTTTCTCTCTTTTTTTATTTTCCATTTGCCCTCAACTACCATTGGTCCGCCAAATGACCCTTTTACCCTTGGATAAATGCAAACTTGTAGCACATAGGATGCATCAAGATGGTCTGTTATTTTGGGTACACCTGTCCTAGACAAATCCAACCCCTGTGTTGAGTCCCTTAAGTCAAAATGCACATGATGCAGATAAGCGTTCCTACTAGGGATCCAGCATGAGGCTGAGTTATCTAGGTTCAAAACATGGGTATATGTTCTAGACTGTGCACCCAAGCAGACAACTTGAGTCGAGGAGGGGGCTACGTACCGGGAACCAAAAGGCCATCCGGCTTAGTAACTTGTCCGACTTCTTTCTTACTTTAAGTTATGACACTAACAGAATAGGGAGTCTCGACCAGCGAGCACATCCCCGAAGGTGAGAAGAGAGGGGTTTCGTAACAGTTTTATATATACAATTTAAATAATATCAAAGCGGTAAAAAGCAATATTTTGCACATTAGTCCCAAACATGTAATAAAATCATATAATAAACAAAGCCAAATATAACAATTATTCCAAGCTCGAATTCTCGAAACCTGAACCGAAGTTCTGGGTTCTAGTCCCCAGTAGAGTCGTCAGAGCTGTCACACCTCATTTTTCTCTTACACCCCTAAAGGGTATAATAAAGGGAGTTATTTCCAACTTGAAGTGACAATCGAAACGAGATTTATTTAAAAGATTCAAAGTCTCCACTTGGGAGATTTATGGTGTCTCAAGTCATCGGTTTAGAATCCCGAATCGAGGAAAAGAATGACTCTGTTTAACAGTCCGTGAACCAGAAATTCAGATAAGGAATTTTATTAACCCGGGAGAAGGTGTTAGGCATTCCCAGGTTCCGTGGTTCTATCACAGTTGCTTAACTGTCATATCTGGCTTGATTATCTGACTTTAAATAATTATGAACCTATGTGCAAATTTTAACTTTTTAACCGTTTTTATTATTTTTTTAATTAAAGAAGATTGCAATGTCGCTAAAACACGTCTCGAACCACGTCACATGAATACACCCGTAATTTTCGACATATTCTAACTTCGTTGGGATTTGAATTTGGGTCACATAAATGTGCACCCGAGTTTAGGAAGATAAAATTATTAAATGACGCGCCTAAATCAACTAATGCGTTGGCAAGTTGCGAGGGCCATGAAAATTCGCTAAATGGTATGCCTCGATTTCTAAGGATAAACAAGATTAATTAAACGAGTGCCATGCAATTGAGATTTTATTTGGCACGGCACGCTCCGAATTATTCTAAAAGGCTTCATTATTCAAAGTTGTTATAATTGGGTTATATAAAATGCACCCCCGAATTTGGAAATTATATTCTTGACTTTGCCACAGAAATCGGACCCATAGTCACAATAGTTCATTATAGCATGCCTATATAAAGATTACATTTTCTAAACCTCTTTATTGAAATAGTTTCATCTACAATAATCCCAAATTAATTATAAATCAGAATAGTCAAGTAACTACATTTGAACTAGAAGATTCCCTCAGAAATCACCATAAATAAGTTTAAGCAAAGGAATTCCCATAACTAAAGTATTTGGTAAAATTGACAAAGAAGAAAAAGGGATCATCCATTCTAAACTAACATTTCCAGTCAAGGCTTTCCATACGAAAAGTGTGCTAAGAATCATAACTTTTGAAGTGAATCAACAGCAATGAAATGGTAGTTCAAACAGATCGATTGATTCCAATGATCGAACCTAAATCAAGCTTCTAATAAAATGTCGACCAAATTTATTTTTTTTAAAATGTTACTCAGCCCAGAATTGCTGTTAAACCCAATTTCTAATCAAAGTTCATGATTGAGGCTCATACCCTTTTTCATCAGTTAGTCCCCATAACCCAGTATAATTATAAATTTAACACTTGTTACTATTTGGCATTCAATTAAAGGTTCTAAGTTCAAACAGATCTGGAACCAACAAATTGCAAATCATCTACAAAATACCAATTAAAGCATGATATTTAGCAAATAGAGTTTGACTGAGATAAAACAGAATCAAAAGGAGCTCTGGCCCGCAACGAAACTAAAATTAAATTAGTTGGAGACAGATCCAGTGGGGCACCCCCCTTATAGCAGGTATGCAACCAACCCTTCTTCTGAAGACTATCTATAAGTAGTATTCAAAAGAAGAAATTGAGGTTTGATACTATTTGTGTTCAAAATAGGATACCTCCTAGGTCATTTCTTTTCTCCCCTTCTGCTGTTATAGCTTCAACTTCTTTCTAATAGCTGCTTGCTTGGCTTCAAAGCCTTACCATCCCTTCGCCGCCTCCACAGAAAGATTGGTCACTTTCTTTTTTTTGGATTAGTCTCTTAACTCAAATTCTCTCTAAAACGGTACAACAGACTACAAACCAAACACAATTAACAATTGTGAGACAAATTATAAAAAAGAAAGAGGCAAGAATGGACCTCAAGAACAGTGGTGTTGTATTCTCTAAAACAAGGCCGCTTCCTACGGACCAAAAACCAAAATCGAATACATTGCAGAATCAACAATTGACACAATACTTGAATTGCTAGACCGGAACTCGAATGAGATACCAGCTGACCGACAAGCTCAAAACCAAAGCTACCTCCATCAAACATCAATCGGATTCCATGGGTTTGAAATCAAAAATCGTAAGAAGAAACCAAAATTTAAACAATAACAACTGATGAAATAAAGTTGCTGCCTAAAGCTGCGGATGAAGTGATGAGAGGCGAGGGTGTACGGCTGTTCTCGGAAAGTTGCGGGTGGCGATGGGCTGGTTTGTGGCTGACGAAGGTGTTGAAGGAGAAGACGGCTCAGGGGTGTTTTTTGTTCTAGAAAAAGAGATCTGATGGGTGTTTATGGTCATTTGGTTTCAGGAGGGTGGAGGGTGCAAAGAAGATGACTTCGAGGGGGGAGTCTCTGTTCAACGGCACAGCTTTTTGTATTTTGAAGCGTTGGTCTCTCCCATCCCTTCTGTGTATCTATGATTCCGGCGATAACAGCGTTGCGAATAAAACGGACAAAAGGCAGCAAAAAAATCGAAGCTCAGCTAGCAGCAAACAACGGTAACAGCGAATCTACCAGGAAAACTCAAAAATGAGCCTCAAACCACGCTCATTTTTAGAAAAATCAGAAGTGAAAGACAAAATCTGAAACTCAAATCTCTTTGAGAAACTTCAACTGAAATCCAACTGTCAACGATGCCTCGAATAAAATTCAAACCAACAGATGATGAGGCAGAAAATCGGAGCTCGTCTTTCCGGTGAACAGCTGGTGGACGTTAGGTGGTGAGGCAGAAAATCGGAGAGATCATTTGGACAGAAGCGAGCTGAAAGTTCGAGGGGGGAGGTGTCGTTTATGGTAGAAAATGAAACTACCGGAGATATGCGTGAAGGAGACGATGACGAGGGAAGTCTTGGGTCTCGATGGGTGTTCTGTATTCTTCCACAAAGCTGCGCTCCTTAGCCCCTTATGGATCTAAAAATCTGATCTCCCCTTATTTAATGGGAGGGATTTAGGGTATAAAGGGTAATGATTCAAGTATTGGGCTTGGTTTGGTTGGGTTCAGCCAAGCAGTAGGTGAAATTGATTTGGGCTTGGGTAAAATCAAATTAAAAAAGCCCAAAGATCAGGCTTTTCATTCTTTTTTTTTTTAATTTTCGATGTAAAAATTATTTCTTTTCTTTCCAATTAAAAAAAATAAAAATCCAAATTAATTCTTAAACCAGACTATCCTACCACATCAAATTACTTATATCTAAATAATTATTGTCACAACTAATTAAATACCGAATTAAAAGAAAAACTATCAAAGTTCAAAATTAAAATTAAAAAGCGAAATAAATTATTTATGTGATTTTTCATTTTTGTAAAGCAACTATATTATTAATTAATTCTAAAAATGCAAAGTTAAATCCTAAATGCAATATATTTTTGTATTTTTTGTAATTTAAATAAAATAAACATGCACATACAATATGCAAACAATAACAAAACAACAAACAAAAAAAATGCAAAATATTTTATTTTGAATTTGTGGGAGTAATTCATATAGGGCAAAAATCACGTGCTCACAAACTCGACTTCATTATCTTCCTAATTGTTGACTTTAATGGTGCATGTATAGGAGGTCACATGCTCATTCGGATCCGTGATTCCGTTATATTTTGGAATATCGGGCATACAATACCTCTTCGGGATCGGCTTTGGTGTCGGGCTCAGAGGGAAAGGATTTTGGATAAATTTCTTGGAATCCCTCCAACATTGGAGGTGCTCCCTGGATTTGATCGACCCTAGAATTATATGTTTCTACCTTCTTATCGTTGGCCTCAATTCTCCTTTTCGCTTGATTCCACCCGCTTCGTCAATACTTCAAGCATTTTTATTATCTCGGGGTTGACTCCGGATCAACTCCACCTGGTCTATAGGGGTTTGTTCGTTTCTTCGGGTGCTCTACCGGGATTGTTGGGGTTCGACCCTGCTAGGGGTGTGGCCCTGATTGTGTAGTTGTGCTATCATCGCATGTTGAGCCTGCAAAATTTTGAAGACTAGCCACAAGCTTACCCCATCACTTTCGCCTTCGGGCGCTTCTCGACCTATTGGTCGGAGTCCTCCGCGAACGTTGTTTTCAGGATTAGTTAGAAGATTGACGTTTATAGCCACCTGTGAGTTGGCATCGACCAGATCGGCAATTGAGACTCCATTGGGATCAACAGGGGGCACCTCATTACTAGGAACCAGATTATTATTTTCACCATGATGGCCAGACTCAGCATCAACGTTTGTAATGACCCCGGACGGTCATTTTTAGAATTTCCCCGATCTCCTATTAACTGCTTTCCCTAAGTTCATTTCTGCTATTTTGGTTTGCCGGGATGTTCGGTGTTGAGTTTCGGAGAGTTTTGGGACACTTAGTCCGCAAATGAGAGCTTAAGTGTTGACAAAATGGTCCGTAGTCGGAACAGTGTGAAGACGACCTCGGAATGGAAATCTGATGGTTCCGTTAGCTCCGTTATGTGATTTCAGGGTTGGGAGAGTGTTCGGAATGTATTTTGGAAGTTCGTAGCTCATTTAGGCTTGAAATGCCGAAGTTTGAAATTTTGAAGTTCCTGGTCCAATAGTGAGTTTTTTATCCGAGGGTCGGAATGGAATTTCGAAAGTTTTCATAGCTCTGTCATGTCATTTGGGATGTGTGTGCGAAATTGCAGGTCATTCAGACGAGGTTTGGTTAGGTTTTTTATCGAAATCGTGTTTTGTTGGAATTTAAGTTCTTAGGCTTGAATCTTTGATTAGTTCAGGTTTCCGGAGTTGTTTTAGGTGTTTTCAATATTGGTACAAGTTTGATTAAGGTGTTAGGTGGTTTTGGTGTTTTTGGTTGAGGTCCCGGGGGCCTCGGGATGATTTCGGGAGGTTAACAGAAAATTTTGGAAGTTGAGAAGTAGCAGCTCTACTGCTTCTGGTATCTTTTCGCTTCTGCGGCTTGGGAACCGCAGAAGCGGCCTTGCTCATCGCAGAAGCGACCTTTGGTCATCCTACAGGAATCCGTAGAAGCGGTAAGAGTTCCGCAGAAGCGGATTCACTTCTGCAAGATGGGTAAATTGGGATTTTTAAAGGAAGCCGCAGAAGCGGCTAGTGTTTCACATAAGCGGGACCGCAGAAGAAGTGCCTTGACCGCAGAAGAGGTATTCAATGTGCAGATATAGAAATTCGAGGGTTCTTATTTCATAAGTTAGAAAACTCAATTGAGCTCGGGTAAAGGCGATTTTCAGAGGGTTTTGAAGAGAAAATTAGTGCTTAACGTTTTTTTAATCCATTCTAGTTATATTCCATCATTTCGTAGTTAAATCCATCATTTAAAATACGAATTTGGGGTTAAAACTTGAAGAATATGGTTAAACTGCTTAGATCAAACTATTGGGTTTTGAGTGAGCAATTAACCTCCAATTTGGGAGATTTTTATATGATTAGACTCGTGAGAGTATGAGGGTTCTGAAAATGTGAAAATTATTCGATTCCGAGACGATGGCTGGAGGGGCATTTTGGTCATTTTACCTATTTTCGCGCCCTAGCTTTAATTTTAATAATGGAATCAGTTGTTTGCAATATTATTTACGATATGTAATTGAATTGAATAGATTTAGGCCATTTGGAGTCGGATACTCGTGGCAAAGGCGTGGTTCCTAGTGATATTGAGCCGGTTCGAGGAAGTGACTTGTCTAACCTTGTGTGGGGGACCTTTTCCCTTAGGATTGTTACTTGATATTTGACTGCCTTGTACGTGAGGTGACGAGTACGTACTTGAGTCGATTGATGAGAAATTTCGATTTTTACTTAAGCTATGGAAATTTAGTCCTTATTCTTATTTGCTTTATTCTACTTGAAGTCATGACTTGTTCTAGATTAGGAAAAGCATGCTTAGCTGATTTGACTGTCTAATTGCTTAAGTTATTTTGACTGCACTACGTGGAGCATGCTTGGCTAGTTCTATCTGTTGTTTGTCTTTCGTACTTCATTCCTTGGTTTGTTTCTGGCTGTGGTTACGCATTTACATTGGGACTACGGATGTGGGATTCCGGTAGCTCCCCCTTGCCTATTTACTTTGGGACTACGGGTTCGATTCCCGGTAGATCCCCCTATATTTTTACTTTGGGACTATGGGACGGTATCCCGGTAGATCCCCCTGCACTTTTACTTTGGGACTATGGGACGGTATCCCAGTAGATCCCCCTCATCTTTTACTTTGGGACTACGGGACGGTATCCCGGGAGATCCCCCTGCACATTGATGGTTGGACTATGGGACGGTATACCGGGAGATCCTTCGATTTGGTACATGAGTTGGACTATGGGACGGTATCCCGGGAGATCCATTGGACAGTTGAGGAAAGGCTACAGGACGGTATCCTGGGAGACCCTCATTGGTATCTTTGACATTGAGTTGTGTTTAATCTGTGTTTACTCTAACTTTGTAGTTGTTATTGCTTCGTTGACCTGCTTATTTCACTGTTGTATTTATTATTTCTGTCAGATTATTATACTGTTACTTATTATATTATTATAATTTGTCTCAGTAGAGCCCTGACCTTCCTCGTCACTACCCAACAGAGGTTAGGCTTGGCACTTACTGAGTACCGTTATGGTGTACTAATGCCCTTCATGCGCATGTTTTTCATGTGCAGATTAACCAGGTACCTCTACTCAGGCGCACCACCCTTGAGGCGTGGAGACACACGGAGACTTTGAGGTATATTTTCCACGTCCGCAGACCAGGAGTCTATATTCTGTTCCAGCTTTAGTATTCAGTTTATTCCTTTTTACTCAGTTGTTTAGATACTCTGGAGTTAGAGCAGCGTACTATGTTTCTGTTGGCCTGTGGTTCTGGTGAGTTTCCGGGTTTTGGATTGAGATTTTGACTTCCGCACTTATTATGAGTTGTATATGCCGAGTGGCAGTTATATACATATTTCTTTCAGTTATTCAGTCTTAATTAGCTGTTTTCGCAACTTATGTTAAATGGTTCTGCACTATTAGGCTTACCTAGTTGTAGGAACTAGGAGCCATCACGACATGTTCATGCAGGGTGAACGGGGGTCGTGACAAGTTGGTATCAGAGCTCTAAGTTCATAGGAGTCACGGAACACAGGCCGGTTTATTAAAGTCTTGCTGATCGGTACGGAGACGTCTGTATTTATCTATGAGAGGCTATGTAACTGTTTAGGAAAAATCTTCATTTCATTTGAATTCCTTGTCGTGTGATATTTTTTACATCAATTCTAAACTTTTATCTTCTATTCTCTCACAGATAGTGAGGACACGTGCTACACGAGATGACCAGGCACCCGTGCCCCCTGCTGCAGCCGTCAGAGGCTGGAGCCGGGGTAGAGGTTGAGGACGCACACGCGGTGCAGCCAGAGCACCTGCGCGAGCTGCCGCTGAGGTACCACCAGCAGATCCAGTCAGAGCCCAGTCACCTGGCACACCTACTACTGCCACTACTACTCCAGTGCTCCAGGAGACTTTGGCTCAGTTCATGAGCATGTACACCACCTTAGCTCAGGCAGGGTTGCTTCCCCTTGCTGTAGCCACATCCCAGGTCGGGGGAGGAGCACAGACTCCCGCCGTCTGCACTCCTGAGCAGCGAGTGCTAGTTGAGCAGGCTCTCAAGATTATTCCTGTACTGCCTGCAGCTCCAGTTCAGCCCGAAGATGGGTCAGCTGCTACGGAGGACGAGCAGTGGATACTTGAGAGGTTTAAGAAATATGATCCCCAGTGTTCAGTGGACTAGCATCAGATGATGCCTTGGTATTGTTGGAGGAGTGTCATCGTATTCTTCGCACTATAGGCATAGTGGAGTCCAGCGGGGTCTCTTTCACTGCTTTTCAGCTTCGGGGAGCCGCCTATGATTGGTGGCGTACTTATGAGTTAGACAGTCCAGTCGAGGCTGCTTCACTGACTTGGACCCAGTTCTCGGACATGTTTATGAGAGAGTTTGTCCCCCAGAGTCTTAGGGACGCATGGCGCGCAGAGTTTGAGCATTTGCGCCAGGATGCTATGGCAGTCTCAGAGTATTCCATCCGTTATACCGGGTTGGCCAAGCATGCACCAGCTTTGGTTGCTATAGTTTGAGAGAGAGTTCGCAGGTTCATTGAGGGCCTTATTTCTCCCATCAGTTAAGCATGGCTTGAGAGTTGGAGATGGACATCCCTTATCAGCCGGTAGTGAGCATTGCTAGGAGGATTGAGGGTATGCTCGCCAGGGAGCGAGGAGAGAGGGAGGCCAAGAGGTCTCGAGAGTCGGGCCACTACTCTGGTGCCATACCCCATCAGCAGGTCATTATGATAGAGGTTATTTGGGTCACCCTGTACATTCAGCTTTACTAGCAGCCGGCAGCACTCCAGCTCCACCTGCACCTCAGGAGCCTTACTATGCACCCCTAATTTCTAGCGCACCTCCTGCGCGGGGTACTTCCAGAGGTCAGTCCAGTAGGCCTAGCCCCAGCCAATCACAGCCACTGCGTCCTCCCAGAGCTTGTTTCGAGTGTGGCAACACACTCCATATGGTTAGGGACTGCCCCAAACTTGGTAGGGGTGCATCTTCAAAGATTGCTCAGCCACAGCGGGCTCCTCAGAGTTCTCAGGCCATGACCACAGCTCCAGTTGTTGCCCCACCTGCCCAGCCAGCCAGGGGCAGAGGTTGGGGTGATAAAGGTCACCCTCGAGAGAGGGGACGGGCCAGATATTATTGTATTCCTGCTCGCACTGAGGTTGTTGCCTCCGATTCCGTCATCACAGGTATTATACTGGTTTGTCACAAAGAGGCATCGGTTCTATTCGATCCAGGCTCTACTTATTCCTATGTGTCTTCTTATTTTGCTCCGCATTTGGGTGTGCCTCGGGATTCTTTGAGTGCCCCCATTTATGTTTCTACTCCTGTGGGAGATTCTCTTATTGTGGACCGCGTTTATCGATCATGTTTGGTTGCTATTCGTGATTTTGAGACCAGAGCGAATTTATTGTTACTCGGTATGGTTAACTTTGATATTATTCTGGGCATGGACTGGTTATCGCCCCATCATGCTATTCTTGATTGTCACTCCAAGGTCGTGACGCTAGCTATGCCAGGTATTCCGCGTATTGAGTGGAGCGGTACTTTAGATCACACTCCCAGTAGAGTTATCTCTTTTCTTAAGGCTCAGCATATGGTTGAGAAGGGGTGTGCCGCGTATTTAGCTTATGTGAGAGATGTCAGTGTTGATACCCCTTCTGTTGATTCGGTTCCAGTGGTATGGGAGTTCCCCGATGTGTTTCCAGCTGATCTTTCGGGCATGCCACCCGATAGAGACATTGATTTTGGCATTGATCTATTGCCGGGCACTCAGCCCATTTCCATTCCTCCGTATCGCATGGCTCCTCCTGATTTGAAGGAGTTGAAGGATCAATTACAGAAATTGCTTGGTAAGGGTTTCATTCGGCCCAGTGTTTCACCGTGGGGTGCTCTTGTCTTGTTTGTAAAGAAGAAGGATGGTTCTATGCGTATGTGCATTGATTATCGCCAGTTGAACAAAGTTACAGTGAAGAATCGTTATCCTTTGCCTCGTATTGATGATCTGTTTAACCAGCTTCAGGGTGCACAGGTGTTTTCCAAGATTGATTTGCGCTCAGGTTACCATCAGCTCAACATTTGGGAGCCAGATATCTCGAAGACTGCCTTTAGGACTCGGTATGGTCATTACGATTTCCTTGTTATGTCATTTGGGCTGACTAATGCCCCATCAGCTTTTATGCATTTGATGCACAGTGTATTCAGTCCATACCTTGACTCATTCGTTATTGTTTTCATTGATGATATTCCGGTGTACTCCCGGAGTCGGGAAGATCATGAGCAGCACCTGAGGATAGTTCTTCAGACCCTGAGAGAGAAGAAATTATATGAAAAGTTCTCAAAATGTGAGTTTTGGTTGAGTTCTGTGGCATTCTTAGGCCATGTGATTTCGAGTGAGGGTATTCGGGTGGATCCGAGGAAGGTGGAGGCCGTGTAGAGTTGGTCCAGGCCCTCCTCAGCTACAGAGATTCGCAGTTTCCTTGGCTTGGCGAGTTATTACCGTCGCTTTGTGGAGGGGTTTTCATCGATTGCGGCCCCTATGACTAGATTGACCCAAAAGGGTGCCCCATTTCAGTGGATAGAGGAGTGTGAGGCAAGCTTTCAAAAGCTCAAGACAGCTTTGACCTCAGCCCCAATCTTGATGTTGCCTACCAGTTCGGGGTCTTATACAGTTTATTGCGATGCCTCACAGGTTGGACTTGGAGCGGTGTTGATGCAGGACAATAGGGTGATTTCCTACGCGTCCAGACAGTTGAAGATACATGAAAAGAATTACCATGTCCACGACCTTGAGTTAGCTGCTATTGTTCATGCCTTAAAGATCTGGCATCATTATTTGTACTGGGTGCCTTGTGAGATCTATAACGACCATCGGATTTTGCAGCACTTACTTAGTAGAAGGACCTGAATATGCGTCAAAGGAGATGATTAGAGTTGTTGAAGGATTATGATATCACTATTCTGTATCACCCGGGCAAGGACAATGTGGTGGCAGATGCCTTGAGTCACCGGGAAGAGAGTTTGGGTGGTTTGGCATATTTACCAGCTTTAGAGAGGTCGATGGCGAGGGATGTTCAGTCCCTAGCAAGCCAGTTTGTGAGATTGGATCTCTCGGAGCCCAGTCGGGTTCTAGCCTGTGTGGTTTCCCGGTCTTCCCTATTTGACCGTATCAGGGAGCGGCAGTATGATGACCCTCATTTGCTTGTCGTTCAGGACAGGGTCCAGCGTGGCGATGCCATAGATGTGACCATTGGGGATGATGGGATATTGAGGATGCAGGGCCGGATTTGTGTGCCCAATGTTGATGGTCTCCGAGAGTTGATTCTAGCAGAGGCCCATAGTTTGCGGTATTCCATCCATCTGGGTGCCGCGAAGATGTATCAGGACTTGAGGCAGCACTATTAGTGGAGGTGGATGAAGAGGGATATAGTTGATTATGTGTCTAGATGCCTCAACTGCTAGAAGGTGAAGTATGAACACCAGCGTCCGGGTGGGTTGCTTCAGCAGATAGAGATTCCGGAGTGAAAGTGGGAGCGTATCACCATGGACTTTGTATCTGGACTTCCACGGACCTTGAAGAAGTTTGATTCCATTTGGGTCATTGTGGATCGGCTGACCAAGTCTGCTCATTCCATTCCTGTGTGTACCACTTATTCATCGGAGCGGTTGGCGGAGATTTATATCAGGGAGATCGTCTGTGTGCATGGTATTCCAGTTTCTATCATTTCAGACAGAGGTACCCCAGTTTACATCGCGGTTCTGGAGGGACGTGCAGCAGAAGTTAGGTACTCGGGTGGAGTTGAGCACAACATTTTACCCCTAGACGGACGGACAGTCCAAGTGCACTATCTAGATTTTTGAGGATATGCTCCGTGCATGTGTGATTGAGTTTGGAGGGTCTTGGGATCATTTCTTGCCATTGGCGGAGTTTGCTTACAACAACAGTTATCAGTCCAGCATCTAGATGGCACCATATGAGGCCTTATATGGCAGGAGGTGTAGATCTTCGGTGGGTTGGTTTGAGCCAGGTGAGGCCAGGCTATTGGGCACAGAGATGGTTCAGGATGCGTTGGAGAAGGTTAAGGTGATTCAGGATAGACTCCGTACAGCCCGGTCCAGACAGAAGAGTTACGCGGACAAGAAGGTTCGTGATGTTTCATATATGATTGGTGAGCGGGTTATGCTTCGGGTCTCACCTATGAAAGGCGTCATGAGATTTGGGAAGAAAGGGAAGCTGAGTCCGAGGTTTATTGGCCCTTTTGAGATCTTGAGGCGAGTCGGGGAGGTTGCTTATGAGCTTGCCTTACCTCCTAGCTTGGCCGGAGTTCATCCGGTATTTCATGTTTCGATGCTCCGGAGGTATCACAGCGATCCTGTGACGACCCGACCCGTCGTCTCATGAGTTACTACCCTGTTCTTTTCATTTTTTGCTTTCTTATGTTTCATTATCGGTATTGGGTGCGTTAGAATTTATTTGGAATGATTTTGATAAGAAATAAGACACTTAGTCTATTTTAAGAAGGCTTAAGTTGGAAAAGTCAACCGGATGTTGACTTGTGAGTTAGAAGGCTCAGAATTGAATTCCGATGATTCGGTTAGCTCCGAGTGATGATTAAGGCTTAGGAGCGCAATCGGATGTAATTTTGGAAGTCCGGTGAAGAAGTTAGCCTATTTTGGCGAAGTTAGTATTTTAGCGATTTCCGG
>MU762058.1:18194-53801 GCA_026770625.1 Nicotiana glauca | reverse complement strand
TATCTATATATATATATATATATATATATATATATATATATATATATATATATATATATATATATATATATATATATAGATGTTGTTGGTCAGGTTGTCACCTATGAAGATGTTAAGACGTACAGGCAAGGAGACAACGAAAGTCCGTTTATTAATATTTTACTCGAAGATGATCAGTAAGTAATTGAAAAAATTAAATACTTTTTTATGGATAGATTACATATATATGTCTATATTAACCTTACTAAGGAACGTATAGAAGGAACAGGATTGTGGCAACCTTATGGAGCGAACATATGGATGAAATTCAACATTACTTGAATGAATACCGATGAGCCGTTGATTGTTGTTTTTCAGCATATGAAACCTCAAAATATCGAGGTTTACCGTATATTACATGTTTTTTCCCGGCTTAGTGTATAAATATTTGTATGTCTACAATATTTATTAATAATACTCAATTTTTACAATCCTTTAACCAAAGCCAGATTTTTAAGTTAGCTGCCAGTCTGTCCCGACCCCAAACCCGGTCGTGATGGCGCCCAACACTAATGCTAGGCAAGCCTGAACATTCACTCTCTCAACCCGAGCATGAAGCTCGAAACCAATTAATTAAATACTTAAATCAAATATCAATACTCATAGCTGAAATGCTCAAATGAAAACAATACGAAACTTTAACATAAACTGTAACTCCCAAAGACCTGGGGTCATGAGTCTAGAGCCTTTAAATAATACAGAGTCAAGAATCCTCAAAAAAAAAAATATGTTCTAAAGTACGGAAATAATAAAGGGATAGGGGAGGAGTCGGGTCTTGCGGATGTCAAGCAGCTACCTCGACAACTCCTGAAAACTCTGGAAACAGCAACTAGCTGAACTAGGCTCCCGAAGTACCTGAATCTACACACAAGGTGTAGGGAGTAAAGTGAGTACTTCCAACTCAGCGGTAATAGACATGTATAATGTCTAGCAGTAAGAAATCCCAAAATAGCACAATGCAAAGCTATAACCAATTAGTCTATACATTTAACAATGAAACAGCAACAGGTAATGACAGGTAGGACAGATAGAAAACGATGCATGAATGCAGTGCAATGCACATGACCGCTACGGCGCGTAGCCCGATCCATTTAACATCGACGGCGCTTACTGGGGTGTGTACAGACTCCGGAGGGACTCCTACAGCCCAAGCGCAATATAATCATAGCATTCGTTGCGGCGTGCAGCCCGGTCCACAATCAGTCCAGTTATATATGCATGCAAGCCACATGGGCACAATCAAGTTTACCATTTTCAGTTCCATTTATCAGGTATTATAGTTTAAGTGATTTAAAACCTTAGAAATTTACTAATCATTTCGAGACAGTGTTTAACTCAGGACTGATATCATGAATACATGCTAAGCATCATGGAAACGAGGATAATAATCCCTACGGGATCCAAATAATCGGCACGCAGCCCAAATATGCTCATAGCAATCCAAGTAGGATGTTTACCAATCAATTTCTAGTCAATGCACATTATGAACATCACTCGGACGGACTAAGCCATAGTCCTCCAATCACAAACGACCCCGCACTCGCCGTAGAGTACGTGTCTCGCCTCAATATAGCGTCACATTATTATATACCGGGGTTTCAAACCCTCAGGTCATCATCCACATCTATTACTCACCTCAAGCCGGCCAAAATCCTAGCTCGCTATGCCCTTGCCTCTCAAATCGACCTCCTCACGCGTCGAATCTGACCAAAACCACAACGAATACGTCACATTATGCTATAGGATCAAAACCCAATCGAAAATAATCGAAAAACATCAATAATTCCGAAATTGACAAAAACCGAGCCCCGGGCCCACTTCTCGAAACTTAAAATTTTTTAAATAAAAGTGTTCTTCATCTTTTCCCGATTTCGTACATATAAAGAACACCAAAATCGGAGTCCGTTTGACCCCTCAAATCGACCCCTAAAGGTCTTATAATTTCAGGCCCCAAAATCCTATTTTTCTACTGTTTTTCATGAATTAAAGAATGGGATTATGGTCTATAAACACCCATAAATGAGTTTTAATAATCAAATCACTTAGCTCTGTGATACCCACTGATTTTCTCTCTTAAAAATTACCTCAGAAGCTTCTTCCCGTTCCAAAATTAAAAGAAAACTCGACCTGCTCATTATAGGTATACTATTAACACGTTTTACTGCTCCCAATGGATTTCTTGTGAAATTCTAATGAATTTAGGCTTTTGAATCACTCAATTTGACCTTATAATGAAGGAGATATGTAGGTTTTAAGATTTGCAAATAGTGCAGGTTTTTAATACGCCGTCAGGGGCAATTTCGTCATTAACCTGAAAATCTGGGCAACCTTAGTAAAATGGCCATAAAATCCTCATACGATGTCCAAATTCGATGATTCTTTTTGCTACGGGTCCGTAATTACGATACGGATCTAATGCTTCATTCAAAACATTAATCGGAGCTCATTTGTTCAATATGATATCATTTATGCTTGAAGAAACGATGTCGAAGCATAAGAAAAACGAGCACAACGCAACCCAAACCTATCCGAAACTCACCCGAGCTCCTCGGGACCGCATACGAACATATTAACATGTCACATATGATCACGCAAACTTAGTTGCACTCTCAAAATACCAAAACTAACATCAAAACACCAAATTTACATCGGATTCAAGCCTAAGTTCTTCCAAAACTTCCGAAACACGCATTTGATCAAAAACCCAACCAAATCACCTCCGAATAACCTGAAATTTTGCACACATATCTCAATTCACCTAACAAAGCTACAACAACTCTCGGAATTCCATTCCGACCCTCGGATCAAAATCTCACCTATCAACCGGAAATCGCCAAAATACTAACTTCACCAAAATAGGCTAACTTCTTCACCGGACTTCTAAAAGTACTTCCGATTGCGCTCCTAAGCCTTAAATCATCACCCGGAGCTAGACGAATCATCAAAATTTAATTTCGAGCTTTTTAACTCATAAGTCAACATCCGGTTAACTTTTCCAACTTAAGCCTTCTTAAAAGAGACTAAGTGTCTCATTTCTTATCAAAATCATTCCAAATAAATTCTAACGCACCCAATACCGATAATGAAATATAAGAAAGCAGAAAATGGGAAGAACAGGGTAGTAACTCATGAGACGACGGGTCGGGTCGTCACACGGTCAGATTCATTACTTACTTTTCATTTCATACATAGGCAATTACTTTGTGCGTAGCTGTTGGTTTCAGACAAAGATATGCATAAACTCTACGTTGCCACAGTCTACTGAATTTAAATCGAGGTTTGTCATGTGTATAATCCTTTTCATTATGCACACAAAATATAACAATACTATTTATAAATAACAATTTTTGATTTATGTAGGTTACTTGCAGCACGTCCATCAAACATTAAGCGAATCACTCAAACAAGTTCTCAGCAAAGTTACTCTTTAGAGATGAGTTAGACAAAGGAATTGTAGAGTTTAAAACTATTAGGGATTTAGTTCAGTGCACGCAAGTGAGTTTAACTAACTTTGTCAATTATATGTACTTTATGTTTTCTGTTTTGCATTTACAATAAACTTTTGGTTTTTATAAATAGGAAAGTAGTTGCTGTATTGCGGCAGAATTGGTAAGTTTGAAACTTGACCGGGGATGGTCATACTTGGCATGAAACAAGTGTAATCGAAAGGTTGATAAAGTTGGAAATAAATTCTTTTGTAAGAAATGCAACGAAGATCAATTTTTATGTACTCACAGGTAATTACTATCTATGTTTATTTAGAATTTTATATATTAAAAAAAACCATAACTTTAATTAAAATTGAGTTGCATGTATAGGCTTCAAGTACGAGTTATGGATGGAACTACTTTTATCTCATTGTTGCTTTGGAATCGAGAGGCTATGCAGCTTATAGGGAGGTCCGCAAATGAACTTAAGGAAAGCTCCCTTGAGGTATACTACAAAACTTATTTTGATTAACTATAAAAATACTTCTAACCTATGAATTTTGGTGTAGAATTCACTTGCGGATGCTGACTTTTCTTATCCAAGTGAACTGGATGCTATTCTTTATAAAAAGTTAATGTTCAAGGTTATTGTTAAGCAAGAGAATATTGAGTCTCAGGTTGAAATCTACAAAGTTGTTAAGCTTAGTGATGATGATGACCTTTTAAAGGAATACGGTCACAGTTTATTCGAAGACAATATCACAGTAAACTTTTTTACCTCACAAAACTCCTAACTCAAAGTTTAAGTATAAATACTTTTGCACTCATTGAATGAATGTTCTATTTAATTTATGTTTAGCAGGATGCAAAGTTTTTTGATGGGCAAAGCTCAAGTGGAGATAAGCTTTCCGGGGTAAATTCCATAAAATTTAAAGTTTTATAGCATTATTTATTTGTTTAACAATTATAGTCAAAACTATGCAAGTAACAACAGTTTTGCTCTCCAACTGCTATTAAATTTTTTGGTTGGTGGAAGGATGTAATGGCCGAAAGTCAGCAGTCTATTTTGCAAACTCCCATCGATAAAAGCGTATCAGAAAGTGGATTGTCGATGTTAGAAGATGGTGATGCTTACAATGTAAAAATATGTCCTTCGAAGATATATGACAAGAAGACTAGATCTTATGGGGGCTGTTTTGAATGACTTTTTAGGATGAGTTTTGCGGCAGATCTTATAGCCGTATTTCGCTAGGTATTGGCTACTCTTGGTCCAGATTTGTTGACTATTTTTCAGCGATATCGGCAGCAGGTTTAAAGCTGGAATTTTTGGATTGTTTTTAGGTGAGAAAGTCGCAGCATTTTGGACTGTTTGATCTTGAGTTGCCCACCTTATTGGAGTATTTTGCGGCTGTTTTAAGTTCCAGTTTAAAGTTGGTTTGTATGGGTTTAAGGTGGAAGAAAAATCTTGTGAAAAGGAATAATTTTTGTGCTCCTAAAATAGCGGTTTCTGCTGTGATTGAGCACAAATAGTATTGTTATGCACTCCCTTCCTCTTTTTGTTTGTCCTTGGATTGGTCTTACACATTTAGAACAAAAATGGTCTTCAGCTGTTGTCAGCAGTTTGGGAGTGACTTATCCATGATACAACAACTTTTTCCTGGCTGGACACATAGTAGTGTACAAGTTAAAATACAAGAAATAAGAGCAGCTACGTCCGTTTAGGCTTCAATGGTGGCCAAAGAGTTACTTTCTTCAGACCCGATGGATATTTCTCATTGTATCCTTCCTATCACTCCATGTCTTAAGTCAGTCTTCAGATTTGATATCTTAGCTTATGTATCTTGATTAGACTCTATATATTGTTATGAGTTTTGTGCTTCCTCAACTGAATGTTTACTGTTGCAGTGCTCCATTCTCCAAGAAAAAGAAAAAACCTTCATAATGTATTTTCATTGATTTTGTGCATTGTTTTCTTGTATGATATGTTTGCAAAATATTTGTCTAAATAAAATGAAGCTTAAATGTGAGTGGTTCAAGTGATAATTGGTATTTTCAGCACTATACTTTTCAGATTTTGAAAGTTGACTTCATTTCCTAGCATCGGAAAAATAACAATTGTGATTCATATTATCTATCGCATATTGATGTTAGCCATACACTTAAACATGGTGAGATATTTGCCCCCATGCCTGCCCTGTAGCTTTTACTAACCTTCTGGTCATAATTCGGGGTCTTTTATTTTTTGATGTAACAAGTTAATGTTGTTCTCTATGTACAATTCCTTAACCGTAGCAATAGCCATAATGTTTCAGCTGGAACACATCTCAAAGAGGTGTAGCCAATCGTTCCAAAGGTAAATTTTCTTCAACTTTCTCTATTGCACTTATATTTATTTATTTTTCACTGCATCACCAGATGTTGGTGTGCTTATCGCTGCTGGCAATGTATCCTTCTCAATATCAATGACGATATTATTTGATTTTCCATCCTTTTTCAACAGAAGAGGAGCAGTTTCACCGGTGACTTCATTGTCTTCAGACTTCTGTTCCTCAACTACTGAGGGAGGCAAACAGATGGAAGTCCCATACTATTCTCTTTATCTCTTTGTCACGTTGGTAGCTCGAAAACAGAATTTTGAACTTAACTTCTTAATAATATTTGGACAACGATCACAAAGGACGAGCATCTCATACTATTCCTTCATGCTCATGCATATAAATAGTAATCTCGCCTTGCTGTGTACTGTGCCATTATTGTCCATAGTAACTGTTATACCTAAGATTCATTTTCAGACCTGAAGTGTAAACTTTATTCTATTTGCTTGTGTTTCATATGCTGATACAAATATGATATTTCAAAATTCGAGCAGGAAGAAACGTTTGTTAATTTCGTGGTCCAAAGAAAGTAATGTTTGACAAACTGAGACTAGACAGATATTAGATACGAATATATGCTCACTCATTGTTGTTCTTTCTGAATACTAGTCCCATCTGAATCTTGTGTCATATTTATGCAAGAGGGACATATAAATTTACGATCGTTGATATAGTTGTAAAATGGATTTAGTTGTTTTACTGATGGTATTCTCATTTACTTTCTGCTTCTTCCTCATTACTGTAGGTAGAGAAGGTTCTGTGACACAAGCTTTGCTAAATCTTCTTTTGGAGGATATGAAATTAGGGCCTGCATCGGTGCGAGTTCCCGTTACCTATTAAAATGGATAGCATATCTTCGTTTGCAATATGGTGGTTGTAAATTCAAGATTCAACAATCTCAACTCTTGATTAGGAGGAATCAGAAATTAAATCTGCAATCACTTGACCTTTGTGGTAGTGTGTTAGCTGATGCTGGAGTCGAGAACATAAAGGATCTTTATTCCCTGATGTTTTTGAACCTGTCACAATCGAAAAGTGATATTTATTATATTTTCCTATTGCTATCTCACTTTCGCGTCCAAGCTTGGAGTTAAGGCAACATTTATTTGCTCATAGTCATCCATTGATGTCACTTCATTCATCTCTACATCTATTGACGTAGAGATTTAAGAAACGACAATCATATACAATCTTGAGATTGTTAGCTCCATCTTTGGATACAATTGGAATAGTTGTAAATGTTCAGTTCTTCTCTTTTTATCAATAGTCCTTGATTCAATTCTTCATCCTTAGACCAATCCACCTCATTAATTCCAGCTCTTCCCAATAGAAACATTACAAAGGAAATTGACTGAATCCATTCTCGGCGAGGAAATTGAAAATGTGGTCATCGCAGTTGTAGGTGAACCTATTATTTGATGCAAGTAATTTTTTAAGGCATTGCGAGGCAATGCTGCTGAAATTACTGGTGAACTCGGTGTATTCGGCCAACATCACCTTTCCCTGGGCGACAAAGTTGTACATTATTCTCATAAATGCCTTATAATATTATGAACCTTGAAACCGTTACAATGAATAGAGATCTATTAGCTAGCTACGTTATTGTAAAGGATTTAAATGTCAGTTCATGTTTTTTTTTCGTTTGGAGCTCAATGTAATGACTTTAGTTTAGAGCATCAGATTATATTTGGAGTGCTACTTTGCTTCAACAAATCAAAAAATAACTACTCTAATATCTATTAGGTGGTAATATGTTAAAGTAGAGAAAACAGGTAACGCTGCTAAAAGATTAGTCGCTAAATTTAATTAATAAAATCATGAATCTGATTTAGAGTCAAACTTCTCATAGAATAACACACAGCCTTAGCATGATTAACCACCTTGCTCCGTAACCATGACGTATGGATTTGACACCCTCGATACCCCACGTTAAAATGGATACCCCTCTCCCCTCATGAAATAGAGCTAGTTTAGTTGTTCTGCTAACAAAATACATAGCATATATATTTGAGATGACATAAACGAACAAGACTCTGCCTCTACGAACAACACTCTGCCTCTACCCCCCACGATTTCCCACTCCCACAAAACACTCCTCACGTCCCAACCCTATTCTTCACGTCCCCCTTCACAAATTCTCCCCACTTTCCCACTATAATAATCAAATCATATATAAAAGGACACAAAAAGGGAGGGGTTAGAAGAAGAAAAGGTGAGAGAAAAAAGAAAAAGAGAGGAATGTCCCACAATATTAGGTAAAAATTCTCTGCAAAGCCTTCTCAATTTGACTACACTATACTTCTCAATTTGACTACAGTATAGTGTACACACGTACTTTTTTAATAAGCATGTATCATCAACGGCCTTCTCTTCAATAGACGGATGTACAACTTCTCACAACTACGCCAGTTACGACTCAATTTGACATGGAAGAAGAGAAGAAACTAGCCAGAAAAAATCGAATGGATATATGAAAGCAAAAACGGTCTAAATTTTCTCCCGATAACAACGGTATGAACTTTAATCCACAGTTTGCAAATTTGCGATTTGCATAATTGTTGCTTACAGAGGGTCTCTTTGTTCGCTGCTTACAAATACTCCATATTTCCTACTTCATCTTCTTTTATCTCTGATTTTCCTTAGGCTAATTAACAAACGCCATTCTTTATAATTATCATGGATATTGGATGGCTCAAAACCTCTATCAATGTTTACCGCAGACTTGCATAAGTTATTAGTTAAGTAAATTTTATGTGATCTATTGGAATTATTGTTTTTTGTTGCAATATGGACTGATATCCTTCTACAAGTAATTGTGATATATGTTGTCACATTGAGTGGTTGTAGTCATTCTTATCGTTTCCTTGGTCCTATTTCAGATATGGCTGAACAAGGACAAGTTCGAATTACTCCAACTGGGAGTTCTCGAAGTCAAGGAAGGGGACAACGTAGAAGGGTACACCGTCGCAGGACTTATTCCTATAATGATTCTGGCTCGGAGCCTGAAGTCATCATGAATGACCCAAGGCCGATGCAAAATAAGTTAAGGGATCGAAGGGCTGAACGAAGGGACAGAGAAAAGAAATTTAGAGAGCTTAGGGCTTCACTAGCTGAACAGATTGGAAATTATCAGTTTACCCGAGATGCACTAATTGATGCTATTGACGAAACTAAACTATCTGATTGGGAAGCCTTAGCAATTTTAGTAGATTCACTTGGACAACCTTTACGTAGTATTTTAACTGAAGTTTATCACGAGGGTTGGCCAAGTGAACCTTTTTGGGTTTATGTTCTTAAATTTGAAGTTGAGTGGGAGAACCGTCTGTACAACTACTTGTAATTTGTTTAATTAATGAAACTTTGTTATTTGTTTGCAAGATTACCTGTCATTTTACTCTTGATTTTTTCTTAAGAGTATTAGATAAAGAACATAAAGGAATAATAGTAACTTATTCCTTCAAATAATGCAACTTTAACGACATATCCAATGAGTTAAAAGAGGATAAACATGAAGAGACAAATTACTTTACGCTCTTTACTTGATTATATATACTCCTCATCTAAAATACTTTACAATCTGTTTTGCCTCTTTTCAAATCAAAAATTAATGAGGAATCTATCTATATTTAAGTAGTTACAAATATGAATTCATCCAAAGTATACTTGCAGTAGAGTATTACTTTATAAATGAAAATTTTAACTTCACTTATGTTCGTTTCGGTGAATATCAAGTGTTGATAGATATTTATATTGTTCAGTCGAGGCAGTCGTTGGGGCAGTAATGTAGAAAAATAATATGGCAGCAACTATCTTATGATTGAAATATTGACATAAAGGTTAGTCATTCTGTATTTTGTATCGATCACTTTTGTAACCATTAGATAGAAGAACAAGATTACCTATGTTACTTAGCTAGATTTAGTTACAATGACTGTTGCTTTATACAAAGATTATGCACAAAACTTTCATAACTAATGTCAACTAAATTTTCTTTTCTTCTCAATATTAGATGATTTACCGCCTAATAGTTCATTTTTGGTAATTTTTGTTCATAGGGAATGTCATGAGGAGTGCAAAAACAAATTTGACCGATCCGCACATCGCGCGGGTACGTATACTAGTGGAAAGAAAATGCAGAACCAGGAGAAGGGCATAAACTGAATTATTATGGCCACCAAATAATTAGTATTTCGAAATAAAATAGCAGTGAGGAGAAATATATATAGAAGTTGCTAAGGCAGCATGAAGATATTACAAAGAATATCACTCAATTGAAGAAATTAAGGATGATATTGTCATACACTGGATTATACACAAGGTCGATGACTACACTTTTCTCCGCACAATTTCCGTTTGATCCAAGCTGCAGTTTATGTATCTGTCCCATGGGAGATAAACCATGCTTCAACACTGCTGTTGGCTGCGCTCAGTGCAAAGGAGTGGTTTAAGATTCAGCAAGTCATAATCCGTGCCATGAAGAAGGTTTGTAATGATTCTGTAACTCCTGATGGAAGACTGCAGACGAGGATGTGGCATACAACCAAAGCAAACAGCTAACCTTCCGAAACTCAAATGCAACGAGGCAGCCTCTGAAGCTCCAATGCTGCACGAGAAGCAGCATCAGCGAGAACTGGTATAGTGCAACTTTTGACCTGAGAAACAATCCCTTCAATTTTTGATATCTCAGGCAAAGATATTGACAATATCATTGCATGTGACAGGTACTGTCGACAAGAATAACCAAGTGCAATCAGAATCCGTTGCAACAGCAAGTGGGAGATGCTTTGTTTCCATGACTCAAGGATAAGACTGACTTTGGGAAGGTTTGTCAAGAACCCAGTGGTAGCTTCCCTTGGAGCTGCCTTGAGCAATAAAATTAAGCATTCAGAAGCTAAATCTGCAACATTAATCTCATTGAAACGGGTGAGTTCTAGTAAGACCCCAACATTTTCACCAAAGTCCATTATATCTCTGATGCATTCATTTTGATCAAAGGCACTAGCTCCATCAGAGGAATTTTCATTTAAAAGACCAGGTTCCTTTGCAAACATAGACCCTCTCATACTGCCTACTGAGCGTAAAAGGAAAGCCCTACACAGACGAAGAGTAGGTTCAATGAAATCTTCCATCTCCTTTGCACATACGAACTCCAAAAGGCTTCCAATCTTTCTGACAACTTTGAGGTGAGAGAGAATTTTGGTTTCCAGTTCTGGTGCAGATGTAAGAGCCAAGCAGAGCAGTAGGTTGTTGACATTTGCAGTTGAGAAATCACCAAGAAGAAATTCAAAGCACTGTGAGATTATCTTCATGTGGACAATATCTGCAATTTTTATATGGTTATATTCGATGAGCATCACAAGAAGTTTCTGCGCATACACAGGTATTGGGTCCTCATCCTCAATCAAAGATGGGTAGAGAGGAAGGAAGTAAGAATTAGATATGGACTTCAAATTCTCCGACTTTTGGTCATTTTCAGACGCTTCATCCAGTAAAATGACCATCACATCAAAGAAAATCTTCAGACACAAGAATCTGGCATCTCCATCTTTATTTCCTCTGTATATAACAGATAAACTAGGTAGGATCTGACTAGCAAAAATGCTAGAACTTTCTTGAACCACAGATATCTCCTCTGCTATAGACTCAAGAACCCGTAAAAGTGTTACCTGAAAATCATCTCTACCCTGCAACCAAAAGGAAGAATCGTGTTAAGTGCTTCCTGGACCAACCAGAAACCCAATCTTCTGCAGAATATTGGATCAAAATCTTGAGCAAACTAAGCTAAAACGCTGAGCCATGTATCGAATAAGTGGTTTTAAAGACACAGTCAACATTGAGAGACCATCAGCCTAATTTTCAGAGAAAGTTAAGTAAATGCATCCCCCTTCTTTACCAGACTTCGGAGGCTATACCAGCTTAGTACTAGCTTGGTAGCTAACATTTGGCCCAGGTGACAATTATATTAGGAGGTCTTGCAAATGAACCATGTTAAATTCTAGGTACAAACACTAGGACAAGCTTTAGAAGCACTAAGCTTTTACTTTTCTTCTAAATAAGAACCATATCTTATACTCCCTCCGTTTCAATTTATGTGAACCTATTTCCTTTTTAGTCCGTGCCAAAAAGAATGACCTCTTTCCCTATTCGGAAACAATTTACCTTTATGCAATGATTTATAGCCACACAAAATATATGTGCTTCATTTTACACCACAAGTTCAAAAGTCTTCTCTCTTTTCTTAAACTCCGTGCCCAATCAAATGGGTTCACATAAATTGAAACGGAGGGAGTATATAGTTTTCAATTGGATAATGTAGTAAAGATACCGTCAGATTACCTGGAAAGGAGACTCCGCCAGTTTAAGCAGATTTGCCAACTGTTGCAGAACCTGACGACTAGCAACCCTTCTTTTCAGTGAACTGCACCCAAGAAGATGGAGAACAACAGGAAACAAATGCATACTATTCTTAGAAGAATTTCGACTAGTGAGGCTAATCATCTGTCCACGGCGTTTACCACCCTTCAGTTGCTGAATATCCCCAGATATAGACTCTAGCAAACTTGGTACAGTTGATGCAACAACCATCCCAAGTGCATCTAAACACTGCTTCACAAAATCGTCCTTCTCCTTTACCAACCTATCAACAGTCGAGAGCAGTTTTGCATTGCAAAAAAATAGTGGCAGCCACCTCTTCCCATTCATACAAAGTAGAGCCACAAAAATTAGTGTCTTTCCTTTCAAGACTTCACTTCCCTGCTCAATTAGACTCACAAGGTTAGGAACAAGATTCTTGTCTTCCACCAAGGCGAGAAGGTACCTTCCAACATTTGGAAGCATATGACTTTCAAGGAGGGTCATGTTCAGAATGTTTAAGCAGATTTGTTGCTCTCGTGGATTACGCTTAACCAGGCTTGAAGCCATATCCTTGAATGAGAGTTTTTCAATGACTCGTTGAATGCTAGAAGGGTTAAAACGAACAAGACGAGCCAAGCAAGACCCTGCTGTCAGCCTCATGCTATCCTGCTTTCCAGGAGCTCTAAATAAGTAGCAGAGGTTAGTAATCACATCTTGGCTGGCGAAACGAGCTGACCAGTACCCTCCTTGACTGGAGATATTTTCAATTGTCCTCAGAGCATAAAGTTGAGTAATGTCATCCTCTCCATTCCGTAAAACTGATGAAACCAATGAAATTATTGGACTTGTCACCTACAAAAATTAATATATTCAGAAAGGCATGTTAAGACAGAATGTGAAACTTTTCTATATGTAAAGATAGTTGGGCTTGGATGATTTAACTTATTTTTCCAATAACTCCAAGAGAAATCTCTTCACGTTCTTGTTCATTTTATTGCTAAATCCAGTTCTCCATTACAGGGGAATTGCAAGCTTATTAGATCTTCAAGAAAAATACAGAAAAAAAAAACTTGTAGAATCTTGTTTTATAAAGATTCAACAATATTTTGTGATGTAGGACAGAGAGCAAACAGGAAAAATATTGAAGTCTACACCAAGTTTCCAACTGACATCCATCTTATTCTTTAGAATTTTCATATTTGAAATATGTGCATGTGCGGATTTATACACATGATTTACTACAAGACCATCATTACCTACATTAAATGTCTATGGATATATGTGACAGTAGAATAATCACTATATTAAAAAATATATGGTGACTAACACATTAATCAGTATGCCTTTATATACTAGTACTTGAATTATTCCCCACAAGGGTTGCACTGGTGCTAGGATTGTGTTTGTGACAGTGTCAGTGCTTTTATATGATTTGTCATAGAACACTTATACTTAAAACCCACTTGCAATATAGCCTAGTAATTTATTGTGAAAAGAAATTTAACAGATATAATTATTAACTTGACAAGCAGCACTAGAATAAAAGTTACAGCAATGCCAAGGATGATACCTGCCAACAGGATGAGGGTCGGCTGTCCTTAGATGGAGATTCCATTGGTTTATTATCCCGTGCATGCTCATTTTGAGTAGATATGTAAAATAGCAATTCCCCCAAAGCAGCCATGGAAAACCTTCTCACTTTCTCTTGCCTGTCTCTCAGACCATCGGTTAGTGCACCTAAAATTCCAGAATTTGCCAGCTCATCTCCAATAAAAGTGGAGTGACGAATCAACAAGCCAATAAGTGAAGCAAGTTGAGCACGCAACAGCGAAGCCTTGGAGTGACGAAGCATTTTGACTAGAACCAACATAATAGGTCCATTGGTCAAGATGTTGGCTGCCTCAGCATTGCTGGTCAAAAGCTCAAGGTACCTGATCACATTTTGCTTCTCCCCAGAGGCAGTATTCCCACTAACAATACTGATGATCCTACTACTAAAAGTGTCTAATTGCTCCTTTGACATTTTGACAAAATCAGACACCTGAGGTGCATCGAATGAAAGTGAAGGAATTGCATCTGAACCTTTATCAGATTTTTTGCTAGGCATTACAGGTCTAACTGAAAGATCAGAAGGATGCCAGAGAATATCTGAAAGGTTCTTAGATGGTTTTGAGATATCAGAGACATTCCCGGGATTTCCTTTAATCGCAGGAGTCTTTAGCTGAGGGCTATCACTTGGTAGCATAGCAGCCACTTCGTATTCAGAAGTCGGTTCATGGTCAGAAGTCCTTGAATCATCTGAGAAAGGTGTATTAACCACAGCTGATGTATCTGGATGTCTGCTGTCAATATCCATCTCTTCCACGTGACCCTCTGCCTGATTTGGAGTTGAAGTAGTTGACTCGGTACATTGAGTGCTGTCAGTTTCATCAGCTTCATCTTGTGTATCATCCTCATTATTCTCATTAAAATCAAGTTCCATGTCAGTATTTTCAACCTTAAGTTCAGCATCATTCTCAGAATTATTAGGCAATGGCCTGCGGTAGTTCTCCTTCTCATTTTCCCTCATTAAGTTTGATTTTGCAATTCTTGAAAGACGTAATAGATTGACGCCCTTGGTATTGCTTGAGATGTCTTTCTGCTTGTCATCAATTGTCCTGCCAGAACCCTTCATTTGAGCTTTCCGGCAACTGGATATGCCCTTGATTGGTGTAACGTGACCTCTTGATCCAGTATTTGAATTTTCATCCTGCCTGAGGGATGCCTTTGAATCTTTTTCACGAGTCTTTTGTGGTGTCTTGTTTTGAATTGGTTTGTCACTGTTCCGTTCTGAAAGGCATAATCTAGAAGAAACTTCTATCATATTATCAAAGGCAGGCTGAGGAGGTAAAGGCACTGCAGAAAATCTTGTTTTCCAGAAAGCATGTCCAGCAAGCTCGGGCCACTGCATTCTTTCAGCAGGATCTTTTATTAGAAGAGAGTTAATCAGATTGACAAAGGGGCGGCTTGGTGTGCCAGGAAGTTCTGGAGTTGGGTCAGAAATGATTGATCTCACTAACTGGGTAAACTCTTTGCCAACAAAAGGAGGTATCCCAGCATAGCATTCAAACAACACACAACCAAGAGCCCAGAAATCAGAGGCATAGGAATGGACCCCTCCATCCTGAAAGAGCTCTGGAGCCATGTAACAGGGGGTTCCTCGCTTTATTTGTGGCAACTGAAACATACATGACATAAATCACAATCAAGAGCAATAAGCCCCACTTCAAAAGATTTTTTTTCTATTTGGTTATTGGAAAAGGAAAAAGGGAAAGATTAGAAACATTTTCCATGATTAGCTTGTGAAAGAAGAATGTAAAATCAAATAAAAGGGAAGGAGTTAGCTAAATGCCTAATTGTAAGATTCTTTAGAAAACTTGTGTGTCTTCTCGACTTCAAAATTTCTCGAGAAAGACCAAAAGAGAAACTTTCAGAGATATTTCCCCAGAAATGACAAGAAGTTAGGTCATACTAAAATATTTCTTTTTGCTTCTTTTTGAAGTCCAAACAACAGAAACCATGTTCCGTTAAGTTTCCCTCACTTTCTTCCTGCACCAGAAGAATAAAAATCTATTTCCTTTGGCTTCATTTTATGTTTTCTGTTTCAGCTCCTTAACTTCAAAGAACAGCCTCAGATAGTTACTCTCTCAAACAGATAAATAAGATGAATAAGAAAGTTCCCAATGTAAGAACCAATAATTTTGCAAAAGATGTCACAAAAACTTTGGAATTCCTCTAGATGCATATAAGCCACTTGTACAAATGTAAAAACTGCTATAAGAATTGACATGTGCACCAACACTCAAGCGTGTGGCTTAGTTGTCAATGAAGTGGGCGCAAACCTTGGACATTATGGCTCAAATCCCAACATAGACAAAACACTAGGTGATCTCTTCTCATGTGCCCAAGACTTGATGGGTAGAATTACCTATGCTGGTGGGAGATAGCGGGTACCTAGTGGAAATAGTCCAGGTGTTGATTCGGATACTACCGTCATAAAATTAAAAAAGAAAATTGACTTGTGCCACATTCAGACATTTATCTTTAAGGAAGTTCCGAACAGTTATGTCACCAATTTGCTTTTCTGTTTTTTTTTTTCATTTTGGGCAAAAAGGAGGAAACACATAGGGGAACTACCTGTGAAGAAGGTGTCTTTGATATATCACTCAATTTTCTTGCTAATCCAAAATCACACAGCTGCCAGGAAACAAATTAAATTTCAACATCATTTAATTGATCAAAAGCACTAATCAAGATGTGAAAAAGTCAGAACATAAAGATCAGCACACCTTCGTGATTCCATTTTCATCCAATAGAATGTTTGATGGTTTTAAGTCACAGTAAATTATTCCCTTTGAATGTAAGTATCTGGTATATTAGACAAAACACCAAAAAAGTTATTCATGCCCAAAACAGTAAGCGTGATAAAAGAAAAAATGAAGGCAAAAAGATTACTTACAGAAGAGCTCTAACAAGGCCACAAGCAAGATCATGTATTGAATCTTCCGGAAGCTTACCATCCTGCAACTCAGAAATCATATGATGTTAAAATCTCCCAGGTTTGGCAAATACTGCAATACAGTTTAGATGAAGTAGATGTGACATATGCTAGTGTCTTTTCCTACATTAAGTATCATTACCAACTTAAGTACACCTGAGGTCATCTTGTCTACTCTTTAAATAAAAAATAAGAAACAAGTTAGACTTCTTTATTTGCGATACTACAAACAATCATCTAAACTGAAGTGTTCCGTTGCACATGATTCCAATGTCCTTAGTGCCTGCTTTGGAAGTCCCAACTGTAGGCATGCAACAAACTTACCCAGAAACCTAATCCCCCATGCCTCTATCGGAAACGAGACAAAGAAGAATCAGAGTGTTAAAGTTCATGTCTAATGGCTGCATGAGGCATCCTAGATGCCATTACTTGCAATGCAAACCTAACTTGCTAAGTAGTTATATCACTGGATGAATGAAATTATTTACAAAATATAACAAAACTGCCAGTCCTTTACCTGCTCTAGCAAGTTCATGAGATTTCCTCCAACACAATATTCTAAAACCAACCACAGGTGCGCAGACGTTTCATACCTATGGATTGTTTGAATTAGAGAATAAGTCAGAGAAATCTTCTTAATAAACACCGAAAGAACCTTGTCCACCCCACAAATGAAATTGAAGAAAAAGAAAAGAGTTATATGCAAGACAGGGAAAAGATAAATCTTACCAGGAGTAGAACTTCAACACATTCGCATGATCCAGAGAATGAAGAATTCTGACCTACAGCAAATGCAGCCAACAGAAGAATTAATACATGCATAAAAGATACTGATAGGAAAAAGATCAAAAAAACAAATTGTGCTTCTTGATAATTTGGTCATGAGACTTCAAATTTATGACACGGAACAAAATCACTGTTACAGCTCTACCTTATCATTTCCAACAATCTCACAACTAAAATAGTCACAAGCATCAGCAATTCTTAACATTCCTTAATATGACGAGGCAAGTTGCTTTTCTAAGATCACGCTTACTAAAAGCATAGACATTTAGCTTGTAAAGTAGTTCAGATGCTTTGAATATTTGCCAGAACTAGAGATAATGTCAGAATAACTGAGTAGATCAAGCAACAGTAACTTAGCAGGCACCAACTGAATTTTACAACAAGACAATGCATAACTTACACAACATCGTGCCATTGCTGTATTCAACCAGCAGGCAGTTTCTAAATTCTATAGCGAGGAGGGTTCAATTAATAAGTACTCTATGAATACCTAATACTCCATACTAATATTTTTCCCTTTTGCTTATTCCTCTCAAAGAAGTTGACTAGAAATAAATATCAACATTATCAAGTTTTTTAGTTTTCTAAGAGAGTTACTGGGTAGCAGATAAATTCTGCAGCTAAGCTCCCAATTAGATGAAAAATATCCACCATCAGTGGAGCCACGAATTTATACAAGGGGATTAAAAAGAATAACTGAATGTTAACTGGGTTTGAACGTGTGATCTAAAGCAATTTCTGAAACCTTTTTGCCACTTATTAGAGTTTTCTCTTATATCAAGGGGATTCAACAGCTAATATGTAACAAAAAAAAGAGTTCGTCTTTTCCCTATTTGCACAGTAGGAATATAATTTTCAATGAAGGGGATTCAATTGAACCTCTTTCCTCCACTTAGCTCCGCCACTGTTCACCCTCAAAGGGTGTCTAGTGGTCGGATAGCTCAAGTAACAACTTGGGAACCAAGCTTCAAAATTTAGCAGAGACGCTAAGTGAAGTCTTTTCATTTACCGAAGCCTCGGTGACAAGGTTTCCAGTACTTATGCTAGTGGGAGATAACACGCACATAAAAGTAGCCCAGACACCACCATTATTAAAATATAAATAAACAAATCCAAAAATGTACTAAAATTTATCATTAGAGGTGAATCAGATCCAAAATTCAAATGATAAAACTTTACTTTGCCATGTAACTTCCACATGAAATTAAGCCTCAAAATTACAATTAGATGATTTCTTACTTCATGAAGAACTTTGTTCTTCTGAGATTTATCCACGCTCTTAACTGCAAAATACTCGATAGTCTTCTTTTTTCTTCCTTTATAAACAGTCTGCAACAAGAAAAAACATCAATCATTTAGATTAACAAATTTAAAGAAAACGAAAAGAAAAAGAAAAAAAATCCATTACCGAGTGCTTTCCACGGCCAATAGCTTCGTATATATGGTACTGATTCATAATTTCACCTGCTCCGAAAAATTAAAGCTAGGGTTTCTTCTTTTTTTTTTTGAATCTGAAATAGAAAGTACCAGTACAGTTTATGTCTCTAATAGAATGAGAGATTTAGTGAAGAAAGGTGATTTGGATAATTAATGAGGGAAGTTCAAGAGGGATTTACTGAAATTTTGAAAATGGTGAGATTTGTGAGGAACTGAAGAAAGTGGATGAGAGAGAGAGTGTGTGAGTGGGCGGGAGGTTTCGAGTTTTGAACAAAAAAATGAAATGAATTAGGAGGAAATGAAAATATATTTTTTGTTCAAAACGGGTATATTCTATTGTCTTATTATTTGGGTAAACGCTAGTAAACAATATGAAGATCCTTTTCTTAAATTTTTTTTTTTTTTCGGAAAAGGGTTCAAAATACCCCTAAATTATTGAAAAAGGTATAAAAATACCCTTCATTCACCTATTGGGCTAAAAATACTTCTCCATGCACTTTTTTGGTTCACTTATGTCCTTTAACCATTAGATCAATGTTGAATTAAAAATAATTATTTTTTTTTTGGTAAGACTTAAAGAAAAATATTTTACAAAATATTTTTATTTTTTAAACTAATGCACTAGTAGTCCACTAATTTATTAAAGTCTTCTTCTTTTTTTTCTTTCCCTTTTTACAAAAACAAATTTCAGTTTTTACAACAAAAAAAAATCATTTACTCCATTTTTTTAAAGCATTTTTTTGTATAATCTGAAAAAAATTGTTTTTAATAAAATATTTTTATTTTTAAAATATTGAAGGAAAAAAACAATACTTTCAACAAAATATTTTCGTTTTTGAAAATATTTTTTCAGTTTTTTTTTAAAAAAAGAAAAAAATTCTTTAAAAAAATTGAAAAACAAAAATAAAACGAAATGCTTTAAAAAAACTCAAAAACAAAAATATTTTGTTGAAAATATTTTTTTAGTTTTTAAAAAACGAAATATTTTATTAAAAAAAAAAATTTTTTTGTTTTATAAATTTTTTCCAGTTTTTACAAAAAAAATGCTTTAAAAGAACCAAAAAAATATTTTTTTGTAAAAATTGAAATGTTTGTTGCAAAAATTGAAAAAAAAATAAATAAGAAAACTTTACTAAATCAGTGAACTATTGGTGCATTAGTTTAAAAAAATAAAAATATTTTGCAAAATATCTTTTTTTTAAGTTTTACAAAAAAATAAATAATTATTTTTAATTTAGCATTGACCTAAGAGTCAAAGGACATAACTGAACCAAAAAAGTGAATGGGGATATATTTTTAGCCCAATAGATGGATGAAAGATATTTTTAAACTTTTTTCAATAATTTAGGGGCTTTTGAATCCTTTTCCCTTTTTTTTCAGCCCTTTTGTTTTTAATTAGGGGAACAATTTCTAACGGTTTATTTGACTAACGATGTAACATAAGTTCTACATAATTATTTTGAATTCATAAATGCTTTGGGAGAATGGGCTACGGCTTAATTTGAAAGAGGCTTTTTCTCTTTTGAGCGTTTCTTCATTAAATACGTTTTTCTTGCAAAGAAATTAAGTGGGCGTTTGGACACAAACAGGGTGAAAAATATTTCAAGTAAAAATGGTATTTGAAATTTAGAGTTATATTTGGACATGAATAGAATTTTGGGTTGTTTTTGAAGTTTTGTGAGTGATTTGAGTGAAATTTTTGAAAAACAGTTTTTTGGAGTTTTTTAAATTTTCGAAAATTTCCAAAATGCATCTTCAAGTGAAAATTGAAACTTTTATGAACAAACGCTGATTTCGAAAAAAAGTGAAATTTTTTTTTAAAAAAAGGAAAAATTTTCTTATGTCCAAACGGGCTCTAAGTGGGCGTTTGGACATAAGAATTGTAAAATTCCAAAAAAAAAAATTTAAGTGGTATTTGAAAATTAGAGTTGTATTTGGACATGAATATAATTTGGGTTGTTTTTGAAGTTTTGTGAGTGATTTGAGTGAAAATTTTGAAAAACAGCTTTTTGAAGTTTTTCAAATTTTCAAAAAAATCCAAAATTCATCTTTAAATGAAAATTAAAAAAATTATGGCCAAACACCGATTTCAAAAAAAAAAGTAAAGAATTAAATAAGTAAAAAAAATCTTATATCCAAACGGGCTCTAAAAGTTATCTTATTTGTTGGAAGTGACTAGTAGCTTATTTGTCTTGTTAGGATTAAGAAATCTAAATATACATCTAAATATTAATGAACTTAGATATGAACAATAAATAATTAAGATTGTTTATTTTTTAGCATTTGTGATGGATGATTTGGAGCACTCTGGGAGTCATCGGTTCTTTGGGTATTATAGGCACATAAGAGTAGAAGAGGTCGAGGGGGCCATGCATATGATGAGCAAGGGTAGAGCGACCGAGCTAGACAAAATTCCAGTAGAATTTTGGAAGAGTGTGGGTAAGATGGGCTTGGAATGGCTCTCTAAGTTGTTCAACATCATTTTTAGGACGAAGATGATGCCCGAAGAATGGAGGTGGAGTACGATGATTCTGTTCTACAAGAACAAGGGTGGTATACAAAATTGCAATAACTATAGGAGTATCAAGTTGCTAAGTCATACGATGAAAGTTTGGGAGAGAGTGGTGGAAGGGAGGGTAAGAAGGAGTTTGTCTATTTTCGAGAAACAGTTCGATTTCATGTCGGGTCATTCGACTACGGAAGCCATCCATTCGGTGAGGAGATTGGTGGAGCAATATAGATCAATGAAGAAGGTTATGCATATTATGTTCATTGACCTGGTGAAAGCATATGATAAAGTCCCGAGAAAGATTTTATGGAGGTGTTTAGAGGCTAAAGGTGTGCATGTAGCCTACATTAGAGTGACTAATGTCACACCCCTTTTATCTCACAAAACCGGGTTTGGATATTTTTGGGACAACTCCTTTTCTTTTGGGATTGGGTAAGAGATTTGAAGAGTCGCCGTCTAACGGATTAAGGTGCGTTAGGGCACCTAGAACAATTAACTCATACAACTAGTTTACGTCACCAGAGATCGGGTAAGAGCTCGAAATTACCTTGAGGAGAAGGTGTTAGGCACCCCTCGAGGTCCACAACGGTAGGTCCCGGCCGAATTTAATTAAGCGAATTAGTCTTTAAAGGAAAGTTAAACAATTTAAAACAAATAGATAATTATTTTAAAACAAGAATAAAAGGGGTCCTACGTTTTTTATCCTATAGGATCATTTCCATGCAATACTTGGTAACTTTCCCCAAGTAGGGGTGCTACACATAGCATTAGCGCACAGGTCATCATTTTCTTTACTACTCAATTACTATCTTTCAGTTATTACCTAAGCGTTCTAGTAGCTTCTAATTTGTACCTTATGTGTGCATTGCTCGTCCTTTACCTATGGTACTGGAGGTGTTTAGGACTTCTATTTTTGGATGGATCTAGACTCACCTACATTGCTTAAAATGAGAAAGCTAAGCGATAAACAAAAGTTCATATAGGACTGCCACATAAGGAGCAATTAAAGGGGCTCATGGTAACCTCCACAAATAGCCAACCAATGCACGCAATTCAAACAAACAAATTTTATAGTTTAGGATCCTATAGGCAGGATATCTAGATGAGCATGAACAGAATATATAACAACTTTATTAAAGCGAGCAGTGATTCCTATCATTTTGCCTACTGGTTTGTTAACACTCCGTATCTGGGCACGTTTTCAAGCAGCAAGAAATCACAATTTTAGTCCCAGACTTCTTTAATTACCCTATCAGTTTGCTTAAGTGATAAGCGGGCAGAATCTTATAGACATGGTACCTAAACTGTTAATTAGAGACTAAAGTTTATAAGCGGGTCACTGATTTTAAGAGGCAGATTTTATCTTTAGATCCTATAGGCATGCTTTCTAATTTACAGGATTAATTACCCTATAGGTATGATTTCTAAGTGCAGAAACTGATAGTTAGTGTTATTTCCTATAGACATGATATCTAAGTGCAAAACTGATTTTTATATTTATTTCCTATCGGCATGACATCTAAGTGCAGAACTGGTTAGTATTTATTTCTTATAGGTATGTTATCTAAGTGTAGAACTGATTTTATATTTGTTTCCTATAGGTATGATATCTAAGTAGGCAGGGACGTTAACAGAATGTCACACAAATTTAGTAACTTGCACAAGGAAGATCCTATATACGTGATCTCTAATGCACATTGAGGTTTGAAAATATGCGTGAAACATGGGTTCTTGAGGCAGAAGTATTAAAACAACCTATAAACAGGATTTCTAGGATGCCAAGTATAAACTCCAGATTTCAAACGGTGAGACAAGACCCTATAGGCGTGATTTCTAATGGTATGCACATAAAGAATCATCACAACAGCCAACAAATATGGTTTCTACCTAAACCTGACAAAGATATATAAAAATCTCTCACCCAACTTTTACTAATTACCCCATATCTGTTTTCTACAAGGATTATTACATTATTACAGACCAATATGAATGAATTACACAAAGCTATTCATTACACTATAGGGAGCCTTAGCAGGCCCAACATCAACCTGGAAACCAGGCCTTCAAGAAAGCAAGTCTGATATATACAGGTAATTCATCCATAATACACAAATGGGCTTCTGATGTGTCAAAGTTCCCAAGGGCCTCAGGGACCCCGGGCAATGCTCACACCAGAACCTTTTAAAGGAAATAGTTTTGTAACCGGTTGGAAGACCAGCCCCAGTGTGTCGAGTTCAGAGGAGTCTCATGGACCCTAGGCAGTGCTCACAATAGGGGTGGTAGGACCCTAGATAACTAAGAGTAGAAGTTTAAAAATAGTGTATAAGGGGGCAGGGGAGAATTTTAGAAAATCAGTTTTATTTTTGGAGGCAAACGGGTTTAAAAGACTGCAAATAGAATAGAAACCTCATTTAGCAGATTGATTCAGGCATAGATACCAGTAATTAAACGATCACAACAAGAGCAGGGACACTTGAATTATAGACAGAGGTGCCTACACATATTTGCAGTACCCAAACTAAATCAAACGAAGTCTCACATTATTGACGGTCACTTAGCTTACTAATTATTACTAGGTGGAATCGTATAGACATGTATTAAGCAGAGAAACATGCTGAAATCACTATGAACAAAGAAAGATGACAAGAACAAAACATGAACTATATGTCCAGCAGAAACATGTTGGAATCTGAAGCACTTAACCACACAGACATATAGAACAAAGAGATAACAATGGCTAAAGCATACTAGTGGATAGTAAACTGGAAGCATATAGTAAACAGAACATATCGAGGCTCAAAATAAGCTAGTCATACAAGTCACATGGAATAAGAATTATAGCATAGTAGTTTAGAAAAAGATGATCAGGAAACAGATACTAAGGCAGAAACATGTTGATATTTATAGTAAACTGACCACATAACATATAGAATAGAACATGATAATAGAAATTGAAGCATACCGGTTACAGAGATAGTAAGCAAGAAGGTGAAGGCAAGTGCAATATAAGAGTCTAGCCTTGGCTTTCAGCCGGCTAGGCAGCAAATCAAAATGATAGAAAGAACTCAAGTTGTGTGAGTGTAAGTGTATAAATGTAGGTTTGTAGGTATGAGCTTGTGTGTCTCAGCGTGTGCTCGCAAGCGTAGGTGTCTCTTTTAAAATCAGAATGGTGAAATAATTATACAGCATATAGTAGAGTAAACAAGTAAGGTAGGAAAATCAAGGGCACACAAATAAGGTATGCAAAATCAATTGACCAGTTAATTAGGGCTAAACATCAATCAATTAAGAGGACATAATCCTGAAAATGTCACTTAAATTAAGGAGAATCTCGTACAAAATCAATTAGCGGACAGAATTGAGGTTTAATAAGGTAAGCAATAAGTCCATACACCATTCATAGGTCGGTCACAATAATCAAAACCTAGAAATTAGGTTAGTAATATAATTAAGGAAAGTAGTACCAATTATGAATCACATATAAGGAAAGAATAAGTAAGAAAATTTCGAAGAGATATCAGTTTTGAAAATGAGTACAATTTCAAACCCTAATTAAGCAAGTAAACCAATTAATCAGTTTATTTGACAGAGCCAAAATAAACGGGCAACCATTAGAGCAAGCAGTAGAATAATTAGAAACCCTAGGGCATAAAGACATAGGGATGTCAAAAGTAAAGGAAGAAAACCGGAGTTAAGCACTTAAACATTTTAAAACATTTTGCAAAAACTTAAAAAGATGAAACCCTAGCTTTTAGGGAAAAACAAAAAAATCAGTTAACTAGCAAAACAATAGAATCTTAAAGGAAAAGTAACAAACAAACTCAAACGGCTTCAGATCTAAAGAGATCTGAACGATTTAGCCAGAAATAGTTAGGTTATGTAAAAAAAAATAAGCAGAGATGAGAAAAATCTAGTTTGAACCAGAGATTTGAAGCCATAAACACGAAGATATCAGTACTCACAAATATAGGAATGAACACAGACGGATTCATCGAGAAAATGAGGGAGTCGGTGTCGAATCTCTTTGAGATTCCGTCAAATAACATAGAAGTCGAACAACCAGTAGATATAGGAGGCCGGATAAGGCCTAGAATCGAAGAAGAAACCCATGGATTGAAGGGATTATGGTGACGGCGGGCTAGAGTTAGGAGGAGGGTGAGAGAGAAGAGAGGAGGGTTCAGGGGCGGCGGATTTGGTAAAATGATTAGGGTTTGGGCGTTGTTTGTCAATTAAAAATGGTAAGAATATCCTGGATTGTTGATCTCTTGATATCAACGACCAGGATCGAATTTGGGGTTTAGGCGGGTTATAAAAATTGGGTTATGGGTATTGGTTTTATGGGTTAATATAATTGGGCTGAGGTGGTAATTTGGGCCAGGTCAAAAAGAAATCAAATTAAAAGAGGTTATTTGTTAAATACCCAGTTAATTTGATAAAATAATTTATGAAAATAGATAATTAGTGATAAAAATAATATTTATGCATAAAAATTATTCAAAATAATTACTTAATATTATAAAAATATAAAAGGTCATTTTTTTGTAGAAATAAAGTAATTATGCACTTATGGGCTTTTATTGCAAAGTTATTGCAATTATAGCCTACAGATGTAAATAGGGATATGCATAAGATAATTATAAAAATAAACGATAAAATTAAGCAATACAATTATCATAAAACCATTCATGATGCAAATAATAATTATTTTTTATAATAAAAATACCAAGGATAAACTAATTAAAAATCCTTTAAAAATGCAAAAATTATGGAAAAATCTTAATTGATGCTCATGCATCATTTTGAAAGTATGTATTCATTTAAAAATATATGAGAGAAAAATTGGGTATCAACAACTAAGGACATGTATGATGGAGCTAAGACACGGGTGAGGACAGCGGGAGGAGACTCAGTCTACTTGCCGGTTTTGATGGGGCTGCATCGGGGATCAACCCTCAGACCATTTTTGTTTTCCTTGGTGGCACATTCAAGGGGAGGCACCATGGTGTCTATTATTTGAGAATGATGTAGTTCTTATTGGCGAGACATGAGGAGGCGCTGACAACATGCTGGATGTTTAGAGAGAGAATCTTGAGTCTAAAGGTTTCAAGCTGATCAGGATCAAGATAGAGTACTTAGAGTGCAAGTTTAGAAAAGTTACCCATGAAGCAGACATGAGTGTGAGGCTTGATAGACAAGTCATCCCCAGGAAAAAAAGTTTTAAGTAACTTACAACAACAACATACCCATTGTAGTCTTATAAGTGGAGTTTGGGTAGGATAAAGTATACGCAGACCTTACCCCTACCTTTAAAAAGGCAGAGAGGATATTTCTGGAAGTCCCTCGGCTCAGGAAGGGGAGAAGGTAGGGGTAATAGCAAGCAAACCGATCTTAAACCAAACTAAAAATACGAAACTAACAAAAGGTAATGCAATCAGAAAATCAAAACACAAGACAACAACAAGTAGTAACAGAAGACTAGGGGTACGAAAAAAAATACGGAAGGCACAAGTGGTATATCAAGGCTACTTCTACAAACAAGGGCAACAATAGACCACCTAAACCTTTACTTAAATTCTCAAACTCCATACCTTCCTATACATGGTCTTGTCCTCAGTAGCTGAAGCAACTCCATATCTTGCCTAATCACCTCTCCCCAATACTTCTTCAGCCTGCCTTTACCTCCCCGTTGGCCCTTCCATGCCATCCTCTCACACCTCCTCACCAGAGCATCATCGCCTCTCCTCTTTACATGCCTGAACCATCTAAGTCCTGCCTCCCGCACCTTGTCCTCTAAAGGGGCCACACACCTTGTCCTGAATAACTTGATTTCTAATTTTATCTAACTTGGTATGCCCGCACATCCACCTTAACATCCTCATCTCCACAACCTTCATCTTCTGGACATGGGATGTCTTGACCGGCCAACACTCTGCCTCATACAACATAGTCAGTCTGACCACCGCTTTATAGAACTTACCTTTAAGTTTTGGTGGTGCATTCCAGTCACATAAAATACCGGAAGCAAGCCTCCATTTCATCCATCTCGCCCCAATATGGTATGTTACATCCTCATAAATCTCCCCATTCGCTTGTATTATAGACCTAAGGTACTTGAAATTTTCTTTCTTAGGAATGACTTGTGAATCAAGCTTCACGTCTTCGTCCTCTTCCTAAGTCATGCCACTAAAATTGTACTCCAAGTATTTTGTTTTGGCCCTGCTCAACTTGATACCTTTAGACTCCAAAGTCTTTCTCTAACCTCAAACCTCTCGTTGACACCATAACGCGTCTTGTCAATCAGTACAATGTCATCTACAAACAATATGCACCACGACACCTCTCCTTGAATGTGACATGTCAAGATGACTAGGAGATTAATGAGGATATCACACACTATATCGGAGCAAGATGGATGAAATGGAAGCTAATTTTCGGTGTCTTATGCGATATGAATATGCCGTTAAAACTTAAAGGTAATTTCTACAAGGTAGTAGTTAGACTGACTATGTTGTATGCAGTAGAGTGTTGGCCGGTTAAGAACTCTCATGTCCAGAAGATGAAAGTGGTTGCAATGAGGATGTTAAGGTGGATGTGTGGGCATACCATGTTAGATAAGATTGAATGCAAATATTCTCTGTAGCGACTGCTTATTTAATGCTAGCAAATATTCCCACATCAAATGTTATTCGATGGTCAACCTTTGAACTTCTATCGTCGACTACATTCCCTTCGAATCCATCTAGTACCGATCACACACGTTGCATCCGGTATTAGTTGTTTCCCAACTCGTCATTTGCCTATCTTTTGGTTTCACGTGTCATTTTACCATTTGACCACCTGCTATCAACCAATTTTACCCCTTACAAATAGCCCCCCCACTTTTTGGTGATGCAACTTAATGCTATCAGGAAGTAGGTGAAGATTCTTTTCTTGTCAAAAAAGTTCCTGAACAGTCTCTGGCACTTAAAAGGACACACTTTTACTCGCATTTAATAACCTGAATACGTGTTGCCTCATGATTCAACAAATATTGTTGCCGGTTATTGAGATAATCATGACCACAATTTTTGCCTTCTATAACTTTTCTACTACTCATTATCGACGCCCCCTTTTTCTCTAAAAATAAAATCGGATTTATGACATGCGGGAAGACAATTCTATTCCTGTGTGGGAATTGAATTTTTGGAATTGAAGAGTCGCCACCTAATGATTAAGTGCATTAGGACACTAAGGGTTTTGAGTTGGAAAATCAAAGTTCGGGTAAGGGCTATAAATTATCTCGAGGGGAAGGTGTTAGGCACCCCTCAAGATCCACTAGTGTGGTTCCCGGCCATGCTATAATTGTGACTTTGCATATGAACAAATAAACATACAAAAATATCTTTGACGTGATGATTGCAAATAAAGGGAAGAGTAAAAATTAAATAAACATGCTGAATTTTGGGAATAGTTGATTTCATAATTTTTAAGGGATATATAAGTATGGAAAATGGGGGTCAAATAATTGATATAAATAATCAAACACGGAATGGAATGGGGCGAAAATTTGGAAAGGGAACAATACTAGAAATTGAATCACCAAAAGAGATTTTGAATAATTAAAGATGGGGTTTAAACCCGGTGAACCATGTACGGGCCCTGCCAGTTAGGAGAGAACTTCCCCTTGGCTTCGTCTTGGTGCGGAAAAATCTTCTTCAGTACTAATTGCCCTGGCGCGAACTGCCTTGGCCTGACGTTTGAAGTTATTATAGCAATAGCAACCTTATAGCCATAAAAAATTACTTGAAATAAAAGGTTATAGCTAAATAGATCTTTTTGCTTCAAGCTATAAAAATCTGTGGCAATAAGTGGCTTAATAGCTACAAATTTATTCATACAATTCAATTTTGTAGCTAATAGAAAGTTTTTGCCATGTGTTTGAAGATATGGTAGCAATATTAACTTTTTAGCCACAAAAGTTACTTGAAATAAAATATTGTAACTAAAATATTTTTGCTTCAATTATAAAAAATTATAGTAATAGCTGGCTCAATAGCTACAAATTTAATTTTAGAATAAAATTCATCACTAAATATAAGCTCTCATCACACATTTGAATTTATTGTAGTAATATTTAGCCATAACAAAGTAATTTAAAACAAATGTTCAATCAAAAAGAAATTATTTTATTCAAGTTATAAAAAATCGTGATAATAATTGGATTAATAGTTACAAGTATTAATTATGATAACTTGATATAACCATAAATTGAGGGACAATCACTACTAGAAATCAGGTGATTTCAGTCCAAGGCTGGAAAATCTCCGAACAAAATCTGTCGGAAATTAGAGTATTTGGTCGTAAAAGTTAACAAAAATTTCCTAACAGGGAAAAAATAGAATTTTCGACAGAAATCGGTCGGACATTGGTCAAATATTTAGTCATACTTATAAATTATGTACAAAAATAATTATCTAATAAAAATTGACAAATTTTCCGACCGAATTCGGTCGGAAATTAGTCAAATATTTGGTCAAACTTGTATATATTGTACCAAAATAACTATGTATTTAAAATATTTCCAATTTTCCGATCGAATTCGGTCGGAAATTTTGAATTTTTTTCCCACACAAGCCAAAAATCGAAATAATTATAATTTAATATTTCCGACCGAATTTGGTCGAAAAAACGCTTTTATACAAAACAAGCAGGTTTTGGCTTCTTTTTTAGCACCCTAATTCTCTTGTTGGCTTTGATACCATGAAATAAAATAGAGAAAAAAACCTTCAAGAGAATAAATAAATAAATAAAATCATTTTCAAGGGACAAACTCCAGTGAACCCCTTTCCTCCCATTCATTGCCCTTTGAAAGAAGTCAAAATAAAAAAAAGAATCTAACGCTCTAGTCGAATTGAAGACTTTCAACGCTCATGCTATTTGAAAGAGCTTTCAACATGGAGTGGAGACTCCATAACGTACACAAAGAGTAAGCGATCTATGAATATCATCCCAATTCAGGTCTTCTTCCGCACTTAAATGGATAACTCAAACCCTTACCTTGACCAGTTTGTAGTGGAAAACCTCAATGACATAATCGTTTATAGTCACTTACTGGAGGTTTGGAACCCTGAGTATCGTGTTCCGGGTGTAGCAGGAAAAGAGGCTGTACGTGAAAGAGTACTCAGATGAAAGTGCTATTTCTTGGCCATTGGATCAGCAAGGGTGTGATTCAGATGGATCAAGAGAATACCAGGTCTGTTGTGGACTGGGAAGTGCCGAAGAAGGAGATAGTAGGCAGCAGTGGTGAAGCTGGATGCTCGAAGTTATTTTAGATACGACAAGACAGCTCAGGAGGAGTAGAAAGTTGCCACAACCTAGGAGGGGTTTATAGGAAGCCAAAAAACGTGAGCCTTTTTACATACTTCTTAAAGGGGAAGAGTGTCAGGAGAACGTCGAGACGCCATCAATTTGGAGCGTGAGGTTTACAAGAAGATAAAAAAATAAGAGATTGTATCAAGAATTATGTACAAAAGAATATGAGAACATCCTCTGGCATCGAGGGAATTGCACGTATAGAGATTCAAAAAAGAATCGATCTGATCCAGGTCATAATCTTTATGGGATTCCCAAAATTATTAATAGAAAGTCGATCGCGCGGAATCGAAGAATTAAAACGACCTTACAAAAAGAATTTAATTGTGTAAATCGAAAACTAAACATTGCTGTCACAAGTGTGAGCACGTGATTTTTGCCCTAAGCAAATTATTCCAAAAGTTTTAAATAAAATAATTTTACAATTTTTTTGTGAATTTTGTTGAATTTTTGTGTTAATTGGTTGCATGATAATTCATATGAAAATATAAAAATATGCATTTGCATTTATGGATTTAATTTCATATTTTTAGTATTAATTTATTTTAGAACAAAATGGAAGGAAAATAGAAAAAATAACATTTTTGGCATTTTTACTATTAGGTTGCATTTAAATTAGAAAGTACTATAATTGGAAATTAAAAAATATAATTGTTAGAGTTAATTTATTTTTGGTTTTATTTTAGCATTTTATAAAATTATAAGAAATAAATAAATACAAAAATATAAAAATAAAATACAAAAGCAAAATACAAGAAAACAAACCCAAAAAAAAATTTTAAAAAAAAGAGGCTGGTCTTAAAAGACCCAAGTTTGGGCCAATTGGTTGAGCCCAAAAACAAAAAAAATACCCTGGTCCATACACGCCCAAACCAGTCCAGCCCAAAAGTCCCACCCGGTCCGTCCCCGTTATCCTCCAAATGACCTCGTTTTAGGGACGAAATGATCTGAACCGTCGAGATTCTTTTGATCAAACGGCTCAGAGACGGGGTCGGTATATTATAAAAAGGTCTTCAACCGCAGAGCAAATAGGTGACCCCCTCTCCCCTGTTCTGGTTCTTTTTCATTCAAAAGCCATTTTCATGGCTGATCTTGAAGCAACCAAAAACAGATGCTAGAACGAAAACACCCTTGAACCATCTTCTTCTTCAACACCTTTGTCAGCCAAAAACCAACCCGTCGCCACCACACCCTACCAGTAAAATCCTCCATTCCAACGCTTAGCTCCCTCCAGTGAAATCCTTTAGCAACCAAGAGTAGCCGCTGACCCTCGTCTCTTCGAAAACATGTAGAAGTAGCGTGAGAAGGCAATGACAAAAGGCCGCAAGAGCAGACTTGAGATGACTCTATTTTTTTGCATCTTCCATATTTCAAAATAATATTCTAGTCATGAATTAGCTAGGACTGTGTTCCAGAAAATGAGCGTTGTTTGAGGTTCAATCTTAATTTCGGGCAGATTTGAGGTCGTCAGAGGCGTTGAGTCAATGTTCGGGTCGTTTGAGTTTCAAAGCTTTTGTTTCTTCTGATTTCAACGAAGATGAATTAAATTCTGCCCGTGTCGGAGTTTGTCGTGGAATCGACGAGTCGCTGATCGAGGTCTTGTTCGTGGGTACTAGTTTCTATTTCTCAGCTGTTGTTATTCCTAATTTCAAGGCCGGATTCATTTGTATTGGATTCCAAATGAAATTAATCGAAGCTTCGCACAATTAGGCTCAATATCTTCTTTTTTTATATCTGTTTGGCTGTCGATTGGGAAAATATGATAAGAGCTATGCTAATCCATCTATAGACATAGGGCTGCGATCAATTTCAGTCGAGATCAGATTCAGAGTTAGCATTTATTCTCGATTCGCATTTGGAAATTGTATTTGATATGTCATTTTGTTGTTTGGAATCCTGTATTCATTGTTCTGATTTGCCTTGAGCATGTTCAGTTAGCAAAAGCTAATTTGAACGGTCGTTTTCCATGCCTCGAATGCCTTTAGCTGTTTATGGTGTTGAAGTATCTCTTGGGTTAAGATTTTCTTTGAGTTGAAATGGACGATTTGTCCGACTTTAGGATTGTTTGAATGAGTCTGAATCAGCGATGCATATTCTCATGGTTTTCTGTTTGGTTCTCTGATTTTCTAGTATGAGTGATTTCAAGTGCCAAAATATTTAGGCCGCCTTCTGTTTGGTTCTCTGTTTGGCTCTCGTCGACGCCTAAATCGTTCTGTTCTCTTCTTTGGGACAAGCATAGCATTTTGTGCTTGGATTCTGCTGTTATCAAAGTTTAAATCACATGATCTTAGTAAGGTTGAAATGGCTGCTATATTAAGATCACGCTTAGTGTTTCACCTCTGCTCTGATATGTTTGTTAGGAGTCGATTTAGTGTCTTCGTTTATGAGATTTGAGACCATTCGTTTGTCTATCAATTTGTTAACCAAATCTGTTCTTGAAAGTGAGACCTGTTTGGTTTTTGATAATTCACGGTTGGAATTTAACTTGTTGCATGACCGTTAAATGAATGGCGAGTCGATAATCTGCTCATTTGTGCTTTTCATGACTATGTTGGCTAGGTTCCGTCAAGTTTGAGTTTGAAATAATTTTCCCTGTGATGCTTCATCAATCTGCTTAGATTAGTTCTCTGCAAGTCATCTGTTTTGGATCCTTTCTTGGTGTAATCTCTGTCGATGTGTTAATGGCGATTGTAAGAATGAGCATCACCTGTATTGCGTTGTGTTCCTTTTAGTTAAAAGTAAGATTAGAGGGATTCAGTTAAGAAATGGTTTAAATGAGTTTCTGGGGAGCTGTTGCTATTTTTTTATGAAGTGAGTCGCAAATCACTCGTGAAACCAGTCAAAAGAGCCACTAAGAGCTTTAGTTTTACCATTCAAAACAAGTCCCTCTTTTCTATCCGAATATAGCCCAAACAGTTCTCAAACTGTGCATTCCAATGTGATCAGCGTTAAAGATTTCAATTCGAGGTTCATTCCTTAATTTCCAGTTTGTTTTGGTGTCATACTCACATGTTTGGGCGTATTGGTATGTTTACTTTATGACTCACTAGCATTCCTTGATCTATATTTTAGTTCTGTAGTATTTGTGCTTTCTTTAGACCTTTTAATAGTGAAAGAATAAGGATTGTTTGCAGTATCAATGTTTAAGTGTGTCCTAATTGGTTTCTGCTTACTCCAAAGCCCCATGGTACTGCACTGATTGAGGTAGTTCAGGCTACAAAAAATTCTCTGAGTGTCAGATTATTATGAATTTCATTTGGACAAGATTGACTGAAACACGAAAGAATTGGCGTTAAGTTTATAAGGTGTGTACTGTATCCTTTTGTGGTATCAACTTTGTGTTGTTGGGCATGTAAAAACCTAAGAACCTGTAGAAAATTGAAGAAAAGTTTAAAATATCAAGGTCCCGCTAATCAGTTCATTGTTTAAATTTTGAGTTTCATTTCTGTACCTTCTTGAACACCCTCTTACCTAAGGTCTAATAGTTGTGAAATACTTCTGGTACTAGTCTTTGGCTGTTATTGAAGTATTGAATAGTTATGGACCTCGTGAATTAGTTCGGAAGTGCTTTAATTAGAATAGATCGAAGCGTGCCATGCCAAGCAAAATAACAATTGTGTGGCCTTTATTTTAATTCTGTATTGATCCTTAGATTCCGAGACGTGCCATTTAGCAAATTCCATGGCCCTCGCAAAGTGCAAACGCGTTAGTCACTTTAAGCGCGTTTTTAATAATCTGACTTTCTTAAATACGGGTGCACATTGATGTGACCCAAATCCAAATCTCAACGGAGTCAAAATGTGTTGACAACCACGGGTGCACTGGTGCGATGTGGTTCGAGACGCATTTTCACGACGGTGCAATTCTTATTAAAACAAAAACAAAAGCGGATTACTAATAAAAGGCACATAAGTTAGAACATGTTTTGAAATCAGATAAAAGCAAATACAAAAGTTGAGCGACCGTGCTAGAACCACGGAATCCAGGAATGCCTAACACCTTCTCCCGGGTTAACAGAATTCCTTACTCGGATTTCTAGTTCGCAGACTATATTACAGAGTCATCCTTTTCCTCGATTCGGGATTTGAATCGATGACTTGGGACACCATAAATCTCCCAAGTGGCGACTCTGATTTTTAATTAAATAATCCCATTTCGATTGTCACTTCAAGTTGGAAATAACTCCCTTTATTATACCCTCCCGGGGGTGTAGTAGCGGAAAAAGGAGGTGTGACAGCTCTGGCGACTCTGCTGGGGAGTCAAACCCAAAATTTCGGTTCAGGGTTTAAGAATTCGAGCTTAGCATAATTGTTATGTTTGGCTTTATCTGATTTTCCTATATGTTTTCCTGCTAAATGTGCTAAATGTTTTGACGCTTTGATATTATTTGAACTGTATATATAAACTGTGCCGAAACCATTCTCTTCTCACCTCGGGGGATGTGCTTACTGGTTGAGATTCCCTATTCTGTTAGTGTCATACCTTGAAATAAGAAAGAGTCCGGACAAGTTACTAAGCCGGACGATCCCGCGGGTCCCTAGTATGTAGCCCCCTCCTCGACTCGAGTTGTCCCATCGGGTACACAGTCTAGAACACATACCCAGGTTTCGAACCTAGAATAACTTGACTTCATGCCGGATCCCTAGTAGGAACGCTTATCTGCATCACGTGCATTTTGACTTAGGGCACTCAACACAGGGGTTGGGTCCGTCTAGGACAGGTGCACCCAAAATAACAGATCATCTTGATGCATCCTATGTGCTACATGTTGCATTTATTCAAGGGTAAAAG
>MU762057.1:74157-91873 GCA_026770625.1 Nicotiana glauca | reverse complement strand
GGGGGGGGGGGGGGGAGGTTATGGACAATTTTATATTTGATGATAATTTGGCACATATGATTACATTATGATGTAATAATAAGGTGTATCTATTTTGTTTTCATATTTAGTAGTTTTTTTACATTTATTAGCATCTTTGATTTTGTTTGCTTTGGTATTTTAAAATTATATGCTTTTCTTAAAGTTGTTGATAATAAAGCCTTTCATTTTCTAACGACGTGGTTCTTTCCAAAGGTGGTCTCTTGTGTGCACCATGTGACTCTTCCAAAGGATGGATAGTGTGAAAAATTTCTTTAGGGAATAAGTTAGTTTCATATTAAAGTAATAATAATAGTAAGTGGTAATGAATAAAACCCATATTCAAGTCAGCGTATAAAAAAGAGTTATTTATGCTTCACGTGGTACCAACATACGTAATTGTATGCTTATGATTTGAGACAATTTTCTTTTTGGAAGAATTAGCTCCGGTTAAAGTGACTTTGAGGTTGTTGGATTATTTTTTATAATCATTAGGTAGTTGAATGGAATATAGTGATATTTAGCTTGACTGTGATTGTTGTGGGTTTCAGACTCTGTACTCTTTTACGTTTTAGCTGCATGAGAGGTGAGATAAAATCTTGTTTCTAGTACAAGTACATAAGTGAATATTCTATAACTTGCTAGTCAAATCTTGTAGAATTTCCTTGGACCGTTTGAGATCTCTATTGCCACCCCATAATCAATTTCCCTAGTCAACCATTTCAAGCCTTTAGCCCTTCTCAGTTGATAACCTTGCTATAAGCATTTATCCATTTTTAATCATAATCATCTCTTGGCACCCAAAACTTTCTTAGCACTCGTATGTAATAAGTGGCGCAAAACCTAAGTTTGGAGGGAAATTGAGGAATGTAAAAGAGGTCTCAACGAATTGAAAGGAGATAAAAGAAATGATCTCCATGAAAGAGAAAGTAAGAAAAGAAAGGACAAGAAGAAAAAAAAAAGGAAAAAAAAAAGGAAAAAAAAAGGGAGATTGATGATATTGAAGCGAGGAAATTATGTCTAGTATGAGCATCAAGGAAAAAAAAGAATGAAATGAAAAATAAAGAGTGATTTCAAGCCTCTCTAGCCCCCAAGAAAATAAATGACTCTAAGGGTTTAGCAAGTGTGAGCCAAGAAATGAGATGTGGAGTGCTTAAGGTAAAGTGTAACTATTTATATCTCATATTGTATCTTATCCCAATCCAAAAGTCTTCATTAGAACCTGAAAAATACTATTTGATTTTAAACCGAGTAAGCTTACATTAGTGAAGATTTACATGAGGGGAAAGCCTATGATACTTGAAGCATTACTTATGGAAGTCCTTTGTGAGAGAATAGTGAAACCTTTATTGCTCTAGAAATTGAGTGTTAAATCTTGACGTGAGCATGGAAAATGAAAGGTAGAAAAGGAAGAGTTTGGAGTCCACCATGATCTACATGAAAGAACACGAGTCATTGATAAGTGAAGTCAATTATTGAAGCTCAAATGTCACATTAGAGTTACATGCAAATTGCACATTTTTTGAAAAATTTTGCACTTTGTTGATAATGCATGACTATTGTGGGTAATTGTTTGTCACAACATAGTATAAATGACTTATAAGTGACTATTTGAAATGAACTTTCAGTAAGGGAAGGAGGGAACTAATCTAGTTACTTGAGGACAAGCAAAGACTTTTGTTTAGGGAATTAGATAAGTGTAAATTTTAACCACTTATTAGTGCCTTATTGCTTTAGTTTTTAGCCTAAAAGTAGTGATTTTTATTTCTGAATTTAATGATAATGTATGAATTGCAGGTATCCTAGAGGATGTGAGCTCAATGAATAAATATAACTCAAAGAGATGATGTCCTAGATCAAACAACCAAAAGGAGAAGTGCAAAGAGTAGTGCGGTCGACAGAATTTATTTTGCGGCCGCAAATGCAGATGCAGCTAGCAGAAAATGAAGTGTGACCGTAGATTTTAATCCTGAAGCTTCAGAGGATCTTATCAGTAGCGCGGTCCGCACACCAAAATGTGCGGTCGCATTTGAAGATCCTGCTAACAAGATTGAGAATAGGGATAATTCAACTTGAACTCATATTCAATTGTTTGAATTGATACCCATTTGGTCTTGAGAAAGACTATTTGGACATAATCACTCTTTAACTGATAGGTATTGAGTGGGTACTTGAGCATTGAGAGTCATAACTCACTCTGATCTACCAAATACGCATAGATTTACTCTATCCATTTACACTTAGGTAAAGGTTACAATCCTATGTTTTCCCTGTATTTGCTTATTTGTTAGTTAAATTTTCTATAAGTTAACTTAGATAACAATTTCCTACTTGTTTAAAAGCTAAATTTTGTTATTTCGAGTTCTTATCTTAAGTGTTTATCATAGCACCAACTTAAATTCCATGAGGATTTGATCCCAACTCGTGTTGGGATTTATAATTGCAACGACGGTTTCATATTCTTTAGTTGGGTTGGATTGGACGATATCAGCTACTCAGCTCTAGAATATGCATGCAAGGTGCATAAGTATATTTTGAGTACAAGGACCCCATCTAACTGGTAAGTATGTTAACTAACCTCAGAGAAATAATGACGAGATTTTTAAGTCAAAAGATACTTATTTCGCATAACTTGTGTAGCTCAACAACATGTATAAAGATAGAGAAAATATTCCAGAAAAATAATTAAGAATATCAACTATAAAGGTGCACGACTGTGATAGGGTAATAAAAAAACTCTACTAAATATAAATGTTCAACAAATGGCACGTGTACAAATCCCCCTCATAGGTATGTACCATATAATATGTGTTTTTAATACTCATACATGACTGTGAACCTATGCCCAACATGATCCAATTCCAAATCAAATGCCAAATAACACGTTCAAAAGAACCTTTCAAAAGTCAATGCATGACGACAACTTCCTTATCACGTCAATCGAATATGTTATCGACAACTCAACAAAATATGAGATATCAACTCCACATAGGTAAATATATCTTGACAACCGATTAATCAAATAATATCAAAGGCATCGCGGGAGCCTAGTGCACCGGACTGCCCTTTAATAACAGTGGCATAGATTAGCACGTTATATGTAACGCAAATTCATGTAAAATGCATGACAAACATAAATAATGTACATGCACATTTAAGAATATCATACTCATACCACTACATACACATCATCAATAAAATCACCCCCAAATGATCACATGACATCATCAATAATATTGCAGTATTTCGCTGCAATATTAATTAATTCCACCTCTATTTCTCCATATGTGCATTTTACCACATGAGCAAGCCAAAAATACCCCACTATTATTTCTCTTCATGCGCAACAATAATCACAATCACATGGCAAAGATCACGTGCTAACATCCATTCAATCCGCTCAACATGTCCACATATGCCATACTCATCACAAAGCAATATGCCAAATTTTCATAAAAAAATATAAGCCCGGAATTTATCAGCAAAATGCATAAAAGACATAGTAATCGTAAAATACGGATGTGTGTTTAACATATTAAGCATGACTACGGTTAAATTAATTATAGCAATCAAGTTCAAGTATTCATACAAAGGATCACATATGTGTCACAGCGTGCACATTTCCCAATCAAGGTACAATACAAGAACAAGTATAGATGTGTATTTGTAATATACGCGTATCTGTCCGAGGCAAGCATAGCATAAATCTCAAAATTTCCTTATCATGTTCAAGATTAGATACCAATAGCCTCAGCATTACTCTAGCATGGTTTGTTGTGCTCACGTTAATTAATCGAATAAAATATAGATTCAAGTAGAACACACAAACCAAACAAAGAATAAAATAATCTAGAATCTACCATGAGCATGAATACCCATGGTACATGTATATACACTTGTCACCTTATATATATATATATATCACCCTCTGCATGTAGAAAATAATAATTATTATTAGGAAAAATTCCCTTAACCAAAGCTAGACAAGATACTAAGCTCAAACAAGCGAAATCAATCCTCTAAAAATGTCGTCCCACGTTAATCGCTATGAGAGGCTTCAATCTAATGATAAACAACTTAATAATATCAAACAAAGCTATATGAATCACACACAAAGGATAAAGTTCTAACCTTTAATAAAATACTTAAAGTAAATCCAAGCTCGCACCTCAAAACCCAACAAAACTCATAAATCCCGACACCCATTCCAAAACCAACTCCAAATTAGGGTTCAAATCTCCATATTTTACTTTAGAAAAGTTTTAATAAATCTCCAATTTTTTTCTCTTAGATTCGCCAATCAAATATTAAAATCAAAGATATAATCATGAATAATAATCAAATTCAAGTCAAAAATACTTAACCTATCCAAGTGGTAAAAATCTCCTCAAATATCGCCCAATCCATGCTCCAAATCATTAAATATGATAAAATAAAGCTAACCCTCGACTATAATAAGCTACTAGTGATTTCGCATCTGCGGATAATAATGTCGCACATACGACCTCGCATCTGTGACCAATCTGAGTCTAACCAATCTTGCATCTACAAACCAAGCACCGCATTTGCGAATCTCCAGGTGGGTACAATCTCTCACACAATCGCCTCCTTTTTGCGCCATAAGCTCTGCAATAGAGACTTCTCTTCTCAAATCTCAAACTGGCATCTAAGAATTAAACACCCCAGGCAACCTCGCACCTGCGCCGGCTCATGAGTAGAAGAAAAAATCTGTAGGACCACTTCCTCTTTGCATACGCGTATTAAATCCCACAAAAGCAAAAATGCACTTGCGGCCAATCCTCCGCATGTGCGAAATATGAGTAACAGAACTGTCAACAGGACCAAAATAATATAAAACTCGTTTGAAACACACTTGATCCCCTTGGGACCCCATCCAAACATACTAATTAGTTCCAAAAAATAACGTGGACCTACTCGAGGTCTCATATCACATAAAATAATATCAAAACGTATCTCATTGTTTTTAACTAACTGTCACACCTCCTTTTTGCGCACCTACCCCGAACGATAAATGTACAAGGGAGTTTTTCCAATTTAAGTGACAATATTCGAAATGGGATTATTTATTTATTTCAGAGTCGTCACTTGGGAAAGTTTTGGCTTTTGGTGTCCCAAGTCACCGGTTTATCTTGAATCCTAATTCGAGAAAAATATTCGACTTTCCAAATGAAGTCTGCGAACCAGAAATTCTAAGTAAGGAATTCTGTTGACCCAAGGGAAGATGTTAGGTGGTTCTAGCACGGTCGCTTAAATTGTTGTCATGGCTAAATATCTGATTTTAATACATATTATAACTTATGTGCTTTTATTAACTTTAAACCGCTTTTATTATTATTTTTAATAGAATTGCAACGTCGTGAAAATGTATCTCGAACCACGTCGCAATCAATGCACCCATGGTTGTTAATTCATTACGACTCCGTTGAGATTTGGATTTGGGTCACATAAATGCGCACTCGAATTTAAGAATGTAATTCAATTAAAATCGCGCCTAAAGAGTCTAACGCATTATTATCTTTGGGGAAAGCCGTGAAGTTCGCTAGATGACTCATCCCGTATTCTAAGTATTTTAATATATACATTTACTGAGGGCCCTACAATTTGTGCATTTTACTTGGCGAGGCTCGTCTCATTTTATTAAAGGTCAATCCTAAAGTGACTACGATTTCTACTCTACCTCTTGTCTCTAATAATAAAAGCAATATCCTAATTGATAAATGAGTTGGATTGTACCATGTTAAACTATATACTGCAATCTTTAAATCATGCCTCAAATTAGATTATTCCCTCACGGCCTATGTCATCAATAATATAATCACAGTCAACTTTGTTATCAATCCCAAACAAGAAATACCCAACAAAAAAATCATTCTAACAACATTACTCAAAAGTAATTCAATATCAATCTATGAGGACATTGCAAACACGAGCAATTAAACCCAAATAACAAGAAAGAAGCAAAGTAAACATGATATATTCCATGAAAGTATAAACCAAATATTCACAAATAATTAAAACAATAACATAAAGGATAAGGAAGAAACCGACCTTAAAAGAAGCTTTCTTTATATTTAGCCTTTGTTCGGATGTACAAGTAAACAACGAAAATGAGAAACTGAATGGAAAATCAACGAAACAGCAACAACGAAAATGACGAGCAATATACTCGGAACCGCGGATCGGACTACGAACGGGATCGGAACCTCTTTTCCAAACACGAGCATCTCATTGCAACTCCGGTTTTGTTTCGATTTTTCTTCCTCTTGAAGTAAAATCTAATCAAAGTGAAAAATGGATATAGATCTCCAGTATTATGGTGTGAGATTGTTCTCCATATTTATGAGTGTGTGTGTGGCAGAGAATTCTCAAGAATGAGGAGGTCTACGCCATTTTTAGTTATTTCTGCCGCTGTATATTTCTTGTATGTAGAATGTATATCGTGTATATCTTATGTATATCGAATGTATATCCAATGTATACAGTTCTCTCCATATTTTTTTTTCTCTCCTCTCTTTTTTTTCAGTCCCCTCCCTTCTCCATCAGGCTCCCCTTTTAAAGACATCAGTTTACAAGCCCCCTCACATGGCAAAACATGGGAAACAAGTGATGGTGGAACCTTTGCTAAGCACTACCTCTTATTTTTGGACAACTTGTGTCCGTGTGCTTGAGTTCTACCCATGTTCTTGAGCAACAAGACCATGTGAGTGTAAAAAAATATCTGATCTTATATATATATATATATATATATTAATTTTCATTTTATTTTGTAATAAAATAGGGTAAAAGAATAAAAATCAGTTGAAATGGCTATATTAAGTCTAAATTAAATTAAATATTTACGTGCTAAAATATGAAAATTTTTGGGGAGGGATAAAAATCACATGTCTACAGCTGCCCCTCTTTGACTGGAAACAAGAAGAGTTTTCAGGCAAAAAATGACTAGACAGGTTTTTGACCCGACCCTTATTCGGAGAGACTAGAACTAAAGGAAAAGAAAAGAATGTGATCGAGCCCTGGTTTTGGACGGCCTACATATCCCGGGTTATAAGGGAATTAGGTCAGGTGTAGTTCAGAAGTGAATGAGGCAATGGAGCGTCGAGGTTGAGAGCCGAGCGAGGTGCCGTCTAGGTTCCGGTCCGCGATACCATTTATTACATCAAAATCAAAAATGAAAAAGATTGATTGAGCCTATCAGCTACTAGTTACAAGATTTCTATCTATAAATCTCTTGAAGCTTGATTTTGAGTGTTTGTTAGGTCTTGCTGCAGATTCCGATCAGAATCTTGATGCTCGTTAGCTGTAGGTGTTGATTCTTTCCTCAGCTTTGGATCAAGGCGGAACATGCAAAGCTTGTGACTTCAATCATATCTTGAGCAGTCCGCGTCCTTCTCCACTTCAGCACTTTGAGTTCACTTCTTTTTGTTCTTTTTCTTCACTTCTTCATTTTGAATTAAGACTCATTCTTTTGATCATCTCGAATCCTGTGCCTTGAGGTCAAACCTGCTCAGACACCAAAAATAAACAAACGAACGAATTTTTCTGCCCCAGTTTTCACTAGAAAAATTTCGTGAGTTATTTGCAATAAAAAACTGAACTCATTTTCCCTTTTTTTTTTAATTTTTGTATGATGGAACAAATGAGGAGATTGGAGACCCTATGTCTAAAAAGGCTCAACTCAGGGATTGGAACCCTAATGTTGGCAAAAGGTAAAACGCTCAACTCAGGGATTGGAGCCCTAATGTTGGCCAAGCGAAAAATGCTCAACTCAAGGATTGGAGCCCTAATGTTGGCCAAGGGAAAAAAAGCTCAACTCAGGGATTGGAGCCCTAATGTTGGCTAAATGGAAAAACGCTAAACTTAGGGATTGGAGCCCTAATGTCAGCTAAAGGGAAAAAATCGCACAACTCAGGGATTGGAGCCCTAATGTCGGCTAAAGGGAAAACGCTCAATTCAGGGATTGGAGCCCTAATGTCGGCTAAAGGAAAAAAATGCTCAATTCAGGGGTTGGAGCCCTAATATTGGCTAGGAAAGCTGCTCGACGCAGGGATTGGAGACCTAATGTTGGCTAAGGAAAAAAACGCTCAATTCAGGGGTTGGAACCCTAATATTGGCTAGGAAAGCTGCTCAACACAGGGATTGGAGCCCTAATGTTGGCTAAGGAAAAATGCTCAATTCAGGGATTGGAGCCCTAATATTGGCTAATGAAAGCGTTCAACTTAGGGATTGAAGCCCTAATGTTGGCTAAGGGAAAAGCGCTCAACTTAGGTATTGGAGCCCTAATGTCGGCTAAAAGAAAAATGCTCAATTCAGGGGTTGGAGCCCTAATATTGGCTAGGAAAGCTGCTCAACTCAGAGACTGGAGCCCTAATGTTGGCTAAGGAAAAAAAATGCTCAACTCAGGGATTAGAGCCCTAATGTTGGCTAAATGGAAAAATGCTCAACTTATGGATTGGAGCCCTAATGTTGGCTAAAAGAGAAAAAATTGCTCAACTCAGGGATTGGAGCCCTGATGTCGGCTAAAGGAAAAAACGCTCAACTTAGGGATTGGAGCCCTAATGTCGGCTAAAGGAAAAAAAATGCTCAATTCAGGGGTTGGAGCCCTAATATTGGCTAGGAAAGCTGCTCAACTCAGGGATTAGAGCCCTAATGTTGGCTAAGGAAAAACGCTCAATTCAGGGATTGGAGCCCTAATATTGGCTAATGAAAGCGCTCAACTCAGGGATTGGAGCCCTAATGTTGGCTAAGGGAAAAATGCTCAACTCAGGGATTGGAGCCCTAATGTCGATTAAAAGAAAAATACTCAATTCAGGGGTTGGAGACTTAATATTGGCTAGGAAAGCTGCCCGACTCAGAGATTGGAGCCCTAATATTGGCTAAGGAAAAAATGGTCAATTCGGGGATTGAAGCCCTAATATTGGCTAAGGAAAGCGCTCAACTCAGGGATTGGAGCCCTAATGTTGGCTAAGGGAAAAATGCTCAACACAGGGATTGGAGCCCTAATGTCGGCTAAGGGAAAAAATGCTCAACTCAGGGATTGGAGCCCTAATGTTGGCTAAGGGTAAAACGCTCAACTCAGGGATTGCAGCCCTAATGTTGGCTAAAGAAAAAATGCTCAACTCAGGGATTGGAGCCCTAATGTTGGCTAAAGGTAAAACGCTCAACTCAGGGATTGAAGCCTTAATATTGGCTAAAGGAAAAACGCTCAACTCAGGGACTGGAGCCCTAATGTCGGCTAAAGGGAAAAACGCTCAACTCAGGGATTGGAGCCCAAATGTTGGCTAAAAGAAAAAAAATGCTCAACCCAGGGATTGGAGCCCTAATGTCGGCTAAAAAAAGTGCTCAACTCAGGTATTGGAGCCCTAATATTGGCTAAAGGCGGCTAGGGGATAGGGGCCCTATGTCTAAAAGTCGCAACTCAGGGATTGGAGCCCTAATATTGGCAAAAGGCGACTAGGGAATGGAGGCCCTATGTCTAAAAAGGCACAACTCAGGGATTGGAGCCCTAATGTTGGCAAAAGGCGACTAGAGAATGGAGGCCCTATATCTAAAAAAGGCGCAATTCAGGGATTGGAGCCCTAATGTTGGCTAAAGAAAAAAATCGCTCCACTCAGGGATTTGAGCCCTAATATTGGCTAAGGAAAAATGCTCAACTCAGGGATTGGAGCCCTAATGTTGGCTAAAGGAAGCTGCTCAACTCAGGATTGGAGCCCTAATGTTGGCAAAAGGTGACTAAGGAATGGAGGCCCTATGTCTAAAATGGCACAACTCAGGGATTGAAGCCCTAGTATTGGCAAAAGGATAAAAGATTGATATTGTGGATTCTAAACTAACCCTTTTTTTGTTTTTTTTTTGGATTTTCTTCTTATTTCTCTTTTTTCATTTTTTTTTGGTTTAGTAAAAAGGTAGGAAAGAATTTGGAGGAAACTTCCCTTTTAGGTTTATTCCTTGCTGCAAAGTTGTTTCTTACACTTGCGCACTTCTTTTCCTTTTTGGTTGTACCTGCTTCTTGCACGGTTGCTTGGGATTGTACCTGTTTCAATTTTTCAAACAAAGAACAACTGTTAGTTTGAAACAGTGGTTGGTTTTGTGGCCTTGATTAGTTTCGATTTCAACTGCAACTATTTGCTCTCTGAGGATTGATTCATTTCAGGCCCTGGAGAACCTCTGTTTTTTTTTCGAATTTTGCCACGAGAGTTGGTCGGTCGAACTCAACCTTTTCGACTTTATTTTGCCTTCGTAGGCCTTTCTTTTCTGACTTTTTTTTGTTTCTTCTTTCTTTTTTCTCGATGCATTGGAGAACTTTTGGCTCCTCAAACTTTGTTGCAACGGCTAGTTGCGTGAGACTTAACCTTTTCCAACTTTGTTTCGCCTTCGTAGGCCTTTTATTTCTTGATTTTTTCTTCCAACTTCAAATTCAGAGCATTGGGAGTACCTTGACTTTTCAACTCTTTGCCGAGACGGTTAGCCACGTGGGACTCAACATTTTTCACTTCATTTGCCTTTATAAGCACTTTGGTTTGATTTTCTCCTTCCAAGAGTTTTGATTTTAAGGCATCGGCCGCCATGGCCAGTCGAGGTCGACTTGCTGCACCTGCTGAGGCTGGGTATCTTTTGTACATTAGCCCGCACCAAATGAGAACCCTGTAAATCATTCTTGCCATCCTTTCTTTGTCTTAGTTTTGAAAGAGTGTTAGACCGAAAGGGATACAAAGAAAACAAACAATGGAATGAAGAATGAGTTTAAAATAAGAAGTGTCCCTTTCGGGAAAAGAAAAGAAGGACTTATCTAGAATACATGCGGACTTCAATGAACATGCATATTTTTTGGATTGGATGTCTGATCTGTGTAAACTATCCGACTCTCAGAAATTCATCACAACTTTGCCTTGAAATTCGAGAAACCTTGTCAGGACTCTATAGGCGTCGGTGGCTGTGAGGATCCTTTTTTCGATCGGGGGCGCCCTTTGCAAGTTTTCACGAGTTGACCTTACTCATTTCTCTTCTCACCATCGCCTTATAGTGCCCATGTGGGTTTTCACTAACAAGACTCTCTCGTTTTGACTTTTCTCTGCTTACTATTGCCTTACGATGCCTGTGTGGGTTTTCACCAATAAGACTCTCTTATTTTATTTTTATTTTTCAAACTGGATTGCATTGGGTCCAAGTAACTGTATTCTCTGATCCCTAAACATTCTCACCGATTGATCGGAAGGACTTGAACATGATTCGGGTAAAAAGGGATTTGGATTGAGTTACAACTTTGGAACTTTTCTGGCGAGATCATCGTCGAACTATTATAACTTATGCCTCAATTTCTCTTTTTGGGGATTTTGAATTTTTATTTCGGTGTGACTGAACCCCAGAGAGAGGGTGCCTACGTATCCTTTCAGAATCAAGTCGAACATAGTTCATGAAACTTTTGTTTTTGGTTTTCATTAGTTTTTTTCGTTTTGTTTTGTTTTGTTTTCTCTCTTTTTTTTTCTTTTTTTTATTTTTCTTTTTCCTTTCAATTTTTTGTCTCTTTTTTTCATCTCATTTTTCAATAACACTTTCAGGTTAAAAAGAAGAGGGTAATCAAAGAAGAGTAACCGGCTCAAATGAGTTTGCAAAGGGTTGATAGTGTTTGGGTAGCGAGAATGAAAGCCTTCGTCATCCTAACTGGAGAATATTAGAACTATATGGAGGATCCAACATAGTACCTTTTGACTGCATTTGCATTGACAGTTATTTCAGGGACATTTCCTTCGATGTGCCCCAAGTACAACGTACTCTTTTGGAAGTACTATTGTTGCAATATATGGACCTTTCCAATCCAGGAATCAATTTTTCTTCAATTGTTCCAACTCTTTGTTTAATTTCCTCATGATAATCTTCATTACGACCCAATTATTAATTCATTATTTCGAGGTCTGACAGCGTTTTAGGATCCGGGCATGAAGTCCGCAAGCATGTCATGTTATTGAAATCTGCATTTAACAGAACTAAAAGAGAGTGAGAAAATTAACAAGATTAAGAAAAGAGACATTCCTGGAGAATGAAATATTAATTTCATTTGATTTATTTATTTATTTATTTATTTTTTCAATTTTTGAAGATAGAAGGGTTTACATCGGAAAGTAAGACAATAAAGTAAAACATCCGGATCACACCCTGAGATAATCTGGACGCAGAAAGGATAGCAAGACTGGCTACCGAGACTCTCGTCTGATGGGGAACCTTCATGCTTGACGATCATTTTTTTGGCTTTTCTATTGTCTCGGCAATGGTTGCAATGGCCTTCAGCGTCGGATCAAATTCCTCATTTTCATAAATCATTCCGACTATTGACCTGTTGTTGTGGGCAAGCAACAGATTATTCATTACATCATGAGCTTCTTCATCGCGAAAAACTATTCTTTCAGCTTCAATCAAATCTGCAACTGCCCCTTTGAGGTTCTAACAGTCCTCTGTACTGTGCCCTACCGCGCCAGAGTGGTATTCACATATGGCATCGGCTCGGTGCGAGGGGGATTCGGGGTTCGGCCGGTTTGGGGCCACTGGCTGCAATAGATCTAGCCAGATTAGCTTTTGGAACAAGCTTGAATACGATTCACCAATGAGGTGAACTGATTCTTTCTGAAAGGCTCTTTTGGGCGAGGATTGTACCGGGGAACATCTGATTGAGGATTATATAGAGCTTGGTAAGGATGGACATTTCTGGGAAGTCGAGCTCGGTTTAGTGGATATTATTGTGGCCGCGTGTAAGGTTGCGCACACCGCATACCAACAAAACCAACCACCTGAACTAAACCTGGCTAATTTGCTCACACACACAACCTTGTTAGTTTTGAGGCATTTAACATATAGGAAATCGCACGTTGGGATGCAATGCACCTAAACAGTTAAACGTTTCTACCATGTGTTTGAACGTGTTGCATGTTTCATCCCGGCCTTAACTAGCCCTTTTCACTCTGTACCTCTTTTCTTTTATTCATGCCTCTCTTTAACTGCCACTCTTTTATTTTTTGGCACTTTTTTTTGTCTCTCTCTTTTTCATTTTTCTTTTGTTTTCACTCAATTTTTTTTCTTTGTTTTTTTTCATTTTATTTTTCACTCAATTTATTTAGGCTATGATCGAATCCGAGGAGGATATGATCGAATCCGATGAGGATTGCCTACGTATCATGACCCCGCATGAATTAGATCTTGCGTAGTTCGGGAAGATCGAGAATAGAGTAAATACACTAACTTTTTTTTTTTTTGAAATTTTTGGAAGAAATGCTTTAGAAGAAGAAAGAAAATATTTTTTGTGATTTTTTTTTATTTTAATTTTTTTTTTTGAAAGAAAGACTTCTAAAAAAATCATTTGCTTTTGAACTTTGGGAATTTTAGAAGTAAAAAAGATTTTTTCATTTGTTTTCTCTTTTTCTAAAGAAGAAATAAAATATTTTTGGATTTTGGAAGTTTCCTCTTAATTTTTGAAAGAGTGATTTCTAAGAAAATGTTTTGGATTTCTGAGTTTTTTTTATATTTATTTACAAAAGATCTTCTAAAGAAAAGCGCTAAAATATTTTTGGACTTTTGCAAAAATTTTATGGGCATTTACAAAAAGGACATCTAAAGAGTATTTTTTTTGGATTTTTGTTTTTTTTATATTCTTTTTGGATTTTAATTTTTTGGAAAAATACTTCAAAAATGAAGGAAATCCGTACTTTGGATTTTGATTTTTATTATTTTTTTCTTTTTTCGCATGAAAGACATAAGAAATAAGGAAACCATATTTTTTTTTTAAGTTTAAAAAACTATTTTTTTTTTTAATTTTCTAAGGAAAGATTTCTAAAGAAAGAAGTAAAGGAAAATATTTTTTTTGGATTTTTTGAAAATTGGGGTCGGAACCGATGAGGTTTGCCTACGTATCTCACATCCGGTGAGAATCAGACCCGCGTAGTTCGGTCAATTAACGAACTATTTTAAAACAAGACTCTTTTTTTTATTTCATTTTTGGGATTTCATAAGCAAAGAGCAAGACTCTTTTTTTTAATTTTCATTTTTATTTTTTGCATTTCATAAATAAACTAAAAAAACTATTTAAAATAAAAATACAAAACCCCTTTTTTATTTTTATTTTTCATGGAAAGACCAACTATTTTCTATTTTTGAAACAAGACAAAATAACGACTCTTTTTTTTTTTTCATTTTCAATAAACAACCTATTTTTCCAAACTAAGTAAAGACTCATTTCTCACTCTATGCTTTTAGTAAAACACACTATTAAAAATAAAACATTCCCTTTTTTTTTTTCCGAAGATTCGGCAGAGTTTCGACAATATTTGGGCATCAGTTTTTATAAAACTAAACAATTAATTCTTTACATTGTTATTTCTCTCTTTTTCTCTTTTTCTCAATTTCACAAAATTCTCGACGTTCAAAAAACCGGTCAGCATGCGGGCCCGAAACAAATAAATGCAACACGTAAAATGCATCATGGTGGTCGTCTCATTTTCGGTTACCTGTCCTAGACGGACCCAACCCCTATGTTAAGTCCCCTAAGTCAAATGCACGTGATGCAGATAAGCGCTCCTACTAGGGATCCGGCATGGAGTCAAGTTATTCTAAGTTCAAAATCTAGGTATATATTTAGACTGTGTACCCGAGCGGACAACTCGAGTCGAGGAGGGGGCTACGTACCGGTAGGGGTGTACATGGGGCGGTTTGGTTCGGTTTTTTATTAAACCAAAATCAAACCAATTATGTCGGTTTACTAAATTCATAAATCAAATCAAACCAACATAAATTCGGTTTTTTCGGTTTCGGTTTTAGTCGGTTTTTTCGGTTTTTTCGGTTTTTCGGTTTTTTTCGGTTTTTTTTTCGATTTTCCTTTTTAGTTATATTATTCTTGAAAAAGATATCAAATAATCACCAATTATCTGCATGATTACTATTTTTCTTAATAATATATGAGGAATACCAATTATTCGTATAAATCATAATTCCAAGACCTTCCATAATAGAAAATGACAACAAACATGCGACAAAGCAAAGCACTGTAAACTTGATAAACCTCAACACTAAAATAATCACTAATTATGTGAGCAAAATGACAAGAAGGAAGCTCGTGTGATGTGGTGGAATGGTTTCAAATATTTGGGTTTCTTTGATTTTGGAATTGGAACATAGGTAAGATATGGAATAATCTATTTTATTGTTTATTGTCTTGTTGGATTTTAGTTTGGGCTTGATATTTAGGTTATGTAGATAAAATCTACTTAGTGGATAGTGAATTTACAAGCCCACAAATAAATAATATCTCAAGACATTGAAAACTATAAAATAGTTTAAAAAATACTTACAAATTAGATTTTAATGATTATTTTTTATGTATAAAATTTCTAAAATTTATTTATATATAACGTCGGTTTGGTTTAGATTCGGTTTGACTTATTTTTTGTTAATGCCAAACCAAACCAAGAGCGATCGGTTTTTTATTTTCCAACGCCAAACCAACCAAACCAAACCATAAGTCGGTTTTTTTCTTCGGTTTGACTTGGTTCGTCGGTTCGGTTTGGCTTGATGGTTTGGCTTGTACACCCCTACGTACCGGGAACCAAAAGGCCATCCGGTTTAGTAACTTGTCGGGCCTCTTTCTTATTTCAAGATATTGACACTAACAGAATAGGGAGTCTCAACCAGTAAGCACATCCCCAGAGGTGAGAAGAGAAAGGTTTCGGGACAGTTTACATACAGTTCAGATAATATCACAGCGGTAAATATTTTGCACATTAAGCATGAAACATGTAGGAAAATCAGATATAACCAAATATAACAATTTATCTAAGCTCGAATTCTGAACCCTGAACAAAATGTTCTGGGTTATATCCCCAGCAGAGTCGCCAGAGCTGTCACACCTCCTTTTTGCGCACCTACCCCGAAGGATAAATGTACAAGGGAGTTTTTCCAATTTAAGTGACAATATTCGAAATGAGATTATTTATTTATTTCAGAGTCGCCACTTGGGAAAGGTTTGGATTTTAGTGTCCCAAGTCACCGATTTATCTTGAATCCCAATTCGAGGAAAATATTCGATTTTCCAAATGAAGTGTGCGAACTAGAAATTCTAAGTAAGGAATTCTGTTGACCCGAGGGAAGGTGTTAGGCACCCCCGGATCCCGTGGTTCTAGCACAGTCGCTTAAATTGTTGTAATGGCTAAATATTTAATTTTAATACATATTATAACTTATGTGCTTTTATTAACTTTAAACCGCTTTTATTATTATTTTTAATAGAATTACAACGTTATGAAAATGCATCTCGAACCACGTCACAATCAATGCACCCGTGGTTGTTAATACATTCCGACTCCGTTGAGATTTGGATTTGGGTCACATATTTGCGCACCCGAATTTAAGAATGTAATTTAATTAAAATCGCGCATAAAGAGTCTAACGCATTATTATCTTTGGGGAAAGCCGTGAAGTTCGCTAGACGACTCATCCCGTATTCTAAGTATTTTAATATATACATTTACCGAGGGCCCTACAATTTGTGCATTTTACTTGGCGAGGCTTGTCTCATTTTATTAAAGGCCAATCCTAAAGTGACTACGATTTGTACTCTACCTCTTGTCTCTAAAAATAAAAGCAATATCCTAATTGATAAATGAGTTGGATTGTACCATGTTAAACTATATACTGCAATATTTAAATCAGGCCTCAAATTAGATTATTCCCTCACGGCCTATGTCATCAATAATATAATCACAGTCAACTTTGTTATCAATCCCAAACAAGAAATACCCAACAACAAAATCATTCTAACAACATTACTCAAAAGTAATTCAATATCAATCTATGAGGACATTGCAAACACGAGCAATTAAACCCAAATAACAAGAAAGAAGCAAAGTAAACATGATATATTCCATGAAAGTATAAACCAAATATTCACAAATAATTAAAACAATAACATAAAGGATAAGGAAGAAACCGACCTTAAAGGAATCTTTCTTTATATTTAGCCTTTGTTCGGATGTACAAGTAAACAAAGAAAATGAGAAACTGAATGGAAAATCAACGAAACAGCAACAACGGAAACGACGAGCAATATACTCGGAACCGCGGATCGGACTATGAACGGGATCATAACCTTATGGCCAAACACGAGCATCTCATTGCAACTCCAGTTGTGTTTCGATTTTTCTTCCTCTTGAAGAAAAATCTAATCAAAGTGAAAAATGGATATAGCTCTCCAGTATTATGGTGTGAGATTGTTCTCCATATTTATGAGTGTGTGTGGCAGAGAATTCTCAAGAATGAGGGGGTCTACGCCATTTTTAGTTATTTCTGCCGCTGTATATTCCTTGTATGCAGAATGTATATCGTGTATATCCTATATATATCGAATGTATATCCAGTGTATACAGCTCTCTCCAAATTCCCTTTTTTTCTCTCCTCTCTTTTTTCGGTCCCCTCCCTTCTCCATCAGGCTCCCCTTTTAAAGACATCAATTTACAAGCCCCCCTCACATGGACAAAACATGGGAAACAAGTGATGGTGAAACCTTTGCTAAGCACTACCTCTTGTTTTTGGACAACTTGTGTCCATGTGCTTGAGTTCTACCCATGTTCTTGAGCAACAAGACCATGTGAGTGTAAAAGAATATATATATATATATATATATATATATATATATATTTTTTTT